>VHKM01000843.1:0-157500 GCA_007210695.1 Neogobius melanostomus
TTCATGGCTTTTTCAGGCTTTTCAGAGCGTTTCAAGACGTTTCAAATGTTTCAGACATTTCAGCGTTTTCAAGGCTTTTCACAGAAACGTTCAGGCGTTTCAGACTTTTCAGGCGTTTCAGGTGTTTCAAAGACTTTCAGGGCGTTCTCAGGGCGTTTCCAGACTTTCGACATTTAAGGCGTCAGACTTTTCAAGGCTTTTCAGGCGTTTCAGACGTTTCAGGCGTTCAAGATTTTTCCCACTTTTCCCCCATGATATCCGAATTGTTTCCCACAATTTCCCCCAAATCTTTACACGTTTTCTCCATTTTCTGTTTTTCCACATTGCCCGTTCTTGCATTAAGATTGAACGCAAAAATTGGTAAATTTGCGATTCTTCCGAAAGAGACTGTGGTGATATTATCTACCGATCTGTGCACGCCTCTGATAAAGTAGCTGTGATGTTTCAGCGTTTATCAGGCGTTCCAGCGTTTCCAGGCTTCCAGGCTTTCAGGCTTTTTCAGACGTTATCAGAGTTTCAAAGTTCAGACATTTCAGGCGTCAGCGCTTTCAGACGTTTCAGGCGTTTTCAGGCGTTCCAGGCTTTCAGGCTTTCAGAGACGTTTCAGTCGTTTTCAAATGTTTCAGACGTTTCAGGCGTTTCAGACGTTGCAGACGTTTCCAGTGCCGTTTCAGACTTTTCAGGAGTTTCAGGCGTTCTCAGGCGTTCAGGCGATTCAACTTTCAGACGTTTCAGACGTTTCAGGCGTTTCAACAGGCGTTTCGAAAGTTTCACACGTTTCAGGCGTTTCAAGACGTTTCAGACGTTTCAGAGCGTTTCAGACTTTTCAAGGCGTTTCAGCGTTTCAGACTTTCAGACGTTACGACTTTCAGGGCGTTTCAGAGCTTTCACAGCGTTCAGAGACGTTTCAGACGTTTCAGGCTTTCAGACTTTTCAGACGTTAGACGTTTCAGGGCGTTTCAGGGCGTTTCGGCTTTTCAAGCGTTTATCAGGCGTTGCAAGATGTTTCAGGCGTTTCAGACTTTTCAGGCCTTTTCAGACGTTTCAAGCGTTTTCAGACTTTTCAGGCGTTTCAGGCGTTTCAGGCGTTTCAGGCGTTTCAGCGTTTCAGACGTTTCACAGACGTTTCCACAGGCGTTCAAAGATTTTCCCACTTTCCCGCCATTACCGAATTTTCCCCAAATGTTCCCCCATCTTACACTTTTCCTCCATTATTTCTGTTTTTTCCACATTGTGCCGTTCTTGGCATTAGAGATAACGCAAAATTGTAAATGTTGCGATTCTCCTAAAGATCACTTTGATATTATCTACTGCACTGTGCACGCCCTGATAGAGTGTGATGTTTCAGGCGTTTCCTAGGCGTTCCAGGCGTTCAGGGCCGTTCAGGCGTTTCAGGCGTTTCAGGCGTTCGCAGGCTTTTTCAGCCTTTTCAGACGTTCAGACGTTTCAAATGTTTCAGGACCACTTCAGGCGTTATTCAGGCTGTTCAAGTGCTTTCCAGGCTTTTCAGGTTTTCAGACGTTTCAGACGTTTCAAATGTTTCAGACATTTGCAGGCGTTTCAGGCTTTTCAGGACGTTTCAGCAGGCGTTCAGACGTTTAGAAACGTTTCAAGCGTTTCAGACTTTCAGGCGTTTAGACTTTCAGGACGTTCAGGCGTTCAGACTTTCAGACGTTTCAGGCGTTTTTCAGCGTTTCAGAACTTTTCAGGCTTTCAGGCGTTTCAGGACGTTTCAGGCGTTCAAGATTTTTCCCACTTTTTCCCCCCATTATCCGAAATTTTCCCCAAATTTTCCCCCAAATCCACACGTATTCTCCATTTATTTCGTTTTTCAGCATTGCCGCGTTTTCTTGGCATTAGAGAGAACGCAAAATTTAAATTGCGATTCTCCAAGAGATCTTTGGTGATATTATCTACGACGTGCACGCCTCTGATAGAGCTTGTGATGTTTCAAGGCCGTTTCATGGCGTTCCAGGCGTTTCAGGCGTTCCAGCTTTTCAGGCTTTTCAGACGTTTCAGACGTTCAAATGTTCAGACATTTCAGGCGTTCAGCTTTTCAGACGTTCAGGCGTTCAGGGCGTTCCGCCGTTTCAGGCTTTCAGACGTTGTCAGGCGTTTCAAATGTTTCAGACGTTCAGGCGTTTCAGACGTTTCAGACGTTCAGGCGTTTCAGACTTTCAGGCGTTTCAGGCGTTCCAGACGTTTCAGGTGTTTCAGGCGTTAGACGTTTCAGGCGTTGCAGATGTTTTCAGACGTTTAGGCGTTTCAGACGTTTCAGACGTTTCAAGGTGTCCAGCGTTTCAGGCGTTATCAACTTTTCAGGCGTTTCAGGCGTTTCAGACTTTTCAGAGCGTTTCAGACGTTTCAGGAGTTTCAAGGCGTTTAGGCGTTTCAGACGTATTCAGACTTTCAGCGTTTCAGACTTTCAGGACGTTTCCAGACGTTTCAGGTTTTCAGGCGTTTCCAGGCTTTTCAGGCGTTTCAGGCGTTCAAATGTTCAGACTTTTCAGGCGTTTCCCAGACGTTTCCCAACGTTTTCCAGGGCGTTCCCAGACCTTTTTCAGACGTTTCAGCACGTTCTGCAGGCGTTTCAAGGCTGTTTCAGGCGTTTCCAGACGTTTCAGACTTCAGGCGTTCAAGATTTCCCCCACGTTTTCCCCATTATCCGAATTCCCCAAATTTTCACCCCAATCTTACCACGTTTCTCCAATTTCTGTTTTTCCACATATTGCCCGTTTCTTGGCATTAAGATTGAACCGCAAAATTTAATGCGATTCTCAAAAGAAGCACTTTGTGATATTACTACGATCTGTGCACGCCCTCTGATAGAGTGTGATGTCAGGCGTTGCAGGCGTTCCAGGCGTTTCATGCGTTTCAGGCGTTCAGGCGTATTCAGGCGTTTCCAGGCTTTTCAGGCTTCAGACGTTTCAGCAGCGTTTCAAATGTTCAGACATTTTCAGGCGTTCAGGCTTTTCAGACGGTTTCAGGCTTTCCAAATGTTCAGACGTTCAGAGCTCAGACTTCAGAAACGTTTCAGGCGTTCCAGACTTTCAGCGTTCAGACGTTTCAGGCGTTTCAGGCGTTTCAAGACTTTCAGACGTTTCAGGACGTTCAGACGTTTTCAGGCGTTTCAGGTGTTTCAGACTTTTCAGGGCGTTTCAAGGCGTTTCAGACTTTTCAGACATTTCAGGCGTTTCAGACTTTCAGGCTTTTCCAGCGTTTCAGACAGTTTCAGGGGCCGATCGAGAGATTTTCCCACTTTCCCCCATTACCGAATTATTCCCAAATTGCCCACAATCTTATACGTGTTCTCCATTTATTTCTGTTTTTTCCACATCCCGTTTCTTGGCATAGAGATGACGCAAAATTGAGAATTTGCGATTATCTCCAAAGAGCACTTGTGTATATCACGATCTGTCACGCCTCTGATAGAGCTGTGATTGTTCAGCGTTTCAGGCGTTTCCAGGCTTTCAGGCGTTTCAGGCGTTTCAGGCGTTGCAGGCGTTCCAGGCTTTCAGGCTTTCAGACGTTCAGGCTTTTCAAACTTTCTAGGCGTTTCAAATGTTCAGACCGTTTCAGCGTTCAGACAGTTTCAGAATTTTTCAAGACTTTTCAGGCTTTCAGGCTTTCAGGCGTTTCAAATGTTTTCAAACGTTTCAGGCGTTTCAGAACGTTCAAGACGTTCAGGCGTTTCAGACGTTTCAGAACGTTCAGGCGTTCCCAAGAACTATTTCAGGCGTTTCAGACGTTTCAGACGTTTCAGGCGTTTCAGACTTTTCAGACTTTCAGGCGTTCAGGCGTCTTCAGGCGTTTCAGACGTTTCAGGCGTTTTCAGGGTTCAAGATTTTTCCCACTTTTTCCCCCATTATCCGAATTTCCCCCAAATTTTCCCCCAATCGTTACAACGTTTCTCCATTATTTTCTGTTTTTTTTTCACATTTGTCCCGTTCTTGCATTAGAGATGAACGCAAATGAATGCGATTCTTCCAAAGAGCATTGTGATATTATCTTACGATTCTGCGGCAACCCTGAAGAGGCTGTGAATGTTTCCAGACGTTTCAGACGTTTCAGGCGTTTCAGACGTTTCCCAGACGTTTCAGGCGTTTCAGACGTTTCAGGCGTTTCAGACGTTTCAGGCGTTTCGACTTCAGGCGTTCCCAAATGTTTCAGACGTTTCAGGTTTCAAGACGTTTCAGATGTTTCAGGCGTTTTCAACTTGGCAGGCGTCAGGCGTCAGACCTTCAGCTTTCAGTACTTTTCAGGCTTTCAGGCGTTTCAGACGTTTCAGACGTTCAAGGCGTTTCAGCCTTTTCAACGTTCAGCGTTTCAGGCGTTATCCAGGCGTTCAGGCTTTCAGACGTTCAGGCGTTTAAATGTTTCAGACGTTCAGTGCGTTTCAGACGTTCAGACGTTTCAGGCGTTTCAGACCTTTCAGGCGTTTCAGGCGTCAGGCGTTTCAGGCGTTTCAGACTTTCAAGGCGTTCAGGCGTTTCAGGCGTTTCAAAAATGTTCAGACGTTTTCAGGCGTTTCAGACGGTTCAACGTTCAGGCGTTCAGAACTTTCAGGCGTCAGCGTTCCAGGCGTCAGGCTGTTCAGGCGTTTCCAGGCTTCAGACGTCTCAGGGCGTTTCTAGGCGTTTCAGGCGTTCCATTGCTTTTCAGGGCTTTTCAAGACGTTTCAGACGTTTCAATGTCAGACATTTCAGCGTTTCAGGCTTTCAGACGTTTCAGGCGTTTTCAAATGTTTTCAGACGTTTGCAGGCGTTCAGACCGTATTCAGACGTTCAGAGCGTTTCAACTTTCGACTTTCAGGCGTTAGACTTTTTCCAGGCTTTTTTCAAGGCGTTTCAGAGTTTCGACGTTTCAGGGCGTTTCATGCTTCAGACGTTTCAGGCGTATTCAAGGCGTTCCAGGCCGTTTCAGGCCTTCAGAGCTTTCAGGCGCGTTTCGAAATGTTTCAAGAGCGTTCAGGCGTCTCAGGGACGTTTCAGACGTTTCAGGCGGTTCACAGACTTTTCAGGCGTTTCAAGGCGTCTAAGCTTCAGGCGTTTCAGACGTTTCAGGCGTTTTAGGCGTTTTCATACGTTTCAGGCGTTTCAGACGTTTCCAGTACGTTTTAGACGTTTCAGAACGTTTCAGACGTTTCAGACGTTTCAGACGTTTCAGGCTTTCAAGGCGTTTCCAGGCGTTTCCAGGCTTTAGGACGTTCAGGCGTTTCAAATGTTTCAGAACGTTCAGGCGTTTCAGACGTTTCAGAGCGTTTCAGGACGTTTCAGGCGTTTCAGACGTTTCAGACGTTTCAGTCCATTGCAGACATTTCAGACTGTTTCAGGGCGTTTCAGACGTTTCAGGCGTTTCAGGCGTTTCACAGACGTTCAGACGTTTCATCATGGCGTTCCAGTAAAGACGTTTCAGGCGTTCAGGCGTTTCATACGTTTCAGGGCGTTGCAGACGTTTCAGACTTTTCAGGCGTTTCAGGCGTTCAAGACGTTTCCAGCGTTTCAGGCCGTTTCAGAGCGTTTCAAGGCGTTCAAGACGTTTCACACAGGCGTTCAGACGTTTCAGGGCGTTCCAGGCGTTTCAGAACGTTTCAGACTTTCAAGGCGTTCAGGCGTTTCAAAACGTTTCAGAAGTTTCAGACGTTTCAGACGTTTCAGACGTTTCAGGCGTTCAGACGTTCAGAGTTCATCAGCGTGTCAGGCGTTTCAGGCGTTCAGGCGTTTCAAATGTCACGGCGTTCAGGGCGTTTCAGTACGTTTCAGACGTTTCAGGCCTGTCAAGATTTTTCTCCACTTTTCCCCCATTATATCCGAAATTTCCCCAAATTCCCCCAATCTTTCACGTTTCTCCATTTATTTCTGTTTTTCCACATTGCCCGTTCTTGGCATAGAGATGAACGCAAAATTGAAATTTGCGATTCTCAAAGAGCACTTGTGATATTACTACGATCTGTGCACCCTCTGATAGAGCTGTGATGTTCAGACAGACGTTCAGCGTTTCAGGGCGTTTCAGGCGTTATGCGTTTCAGGCGTTCAGAGCGTTTCAGGCGTTCCAGGCGTTTCAGGCTTTTAGAACGTCAGGCGTTTCAAGAATGTTTTCAGACGCAGGCGTTTCAGGCGTTCCAGGCGTTTCAGGCTTTCAGGCGTTTCAAATGTTTCAGACTTTCTAGGCGTTTCAGGCGTTCCAGGCGTTTCAAAGGCGTTCGGCGTTTCACAGGCTTTCAGGCGTCAGGCTTTTTCATACGTTCAAGGCCGTTTCATGACGTTTCAAATGTTTCAGGACGTTTCAGGCGTTTCAAAAATGTTTCCAGACGTTTCAGGCGTTTCAGACATTTCCAAATGTTCTTCAGACATTTGCCAGGCGTTTCAGACGTTTCAGGCGTTTTCAGGCGTTTCAGGCGTTTCAGACGTTTCAAATGTTTAGACGTTTCAGACGTTTCCAAGGATCTGGCTGCAACCCTCCACCTCTCAGGACCCTGCCTTAGTCGAAGCCTTTCAAAATAAAACCGGATATACTGAAGGCACGTATTTGTCGTTGTTCCTTGGGCGTTATTTATTAATATAAAATTGATATAAAAATGTATAATAATGTAATAAAAATATGATATAACAACTATAGTAGTAGCCTCAGTTTTGGCTGCAGACCCACACTCCCCTCCAAAATGAAAGCAGGCCATCCGGAGGACGTATTTGTCGTTCCCCATGGTGAATACTTATTATGGGCATATTTTATTAAATAAATGTAAATATGAATCAAAAGCAAGTAATTCCAGGAGTAACCATGTAACGGAGGCTGCTTGGGCTTCCAGAAGTCGTTAGTAAATCTCACTCCTCACCGTTCATATACACAATGATACATTACAGATACTTGTCCTGGTAGCCATGTGGGTAAGTCGGGCCCCCAGTGGCAAACCACATAGTTTCGATACCAGCGCTGAACAAGATGACATTTCATTTTTGTTTAGTTTTTTATGTGAGCAACACTTTAAGCTCTTGGCCATTCCATTTATGTCTAAATATGTAATATTATTTAGTGGTAATCACGTGACTTAAAAACAGAGGGGCCATCAGAAATAAAATAATGAAATAATAACTCACACTATTGCCAGGCCTAAAGCTTAACTGGGCTGCAGCAGGAGCATGAGCTGTGTTCCAGATCAAATGAAAGTAACACAGCGTAATTGTCAATGGGAAAGCTTATCAAATAAACGACTGAGAATGAAAATCGGAAAAAATATTCGCATCGGAACTTTTCAATTCTTGCGGCGGTGGATACCATTCATATTGAACTAAACTCAGAGGGGTTAAGTGAACACCCTCCCGCTTTAGTTCAAGTTGGTGCAGTCCAATCCAGCGGAGACAAGTGGTCGGCGAGTTAAGAGACTAAATGTGGTATTGATCCAAGGCGACTCTGTACGTGAGACCTAGCGCACTAGTACGGAAGCCATAATTCCGAGCCGGTCTTTCTTCCAATTCCCGGCTGGAAATTAGGTCCAGCACCCCCCCTGCTTAAAAAAGATAAGAAAAAATATAGTATGGGAACAATAAATAGGCACTTCTTCTTCAAGGTTTCCGGCAGGGCTGTACACGTTTATCTCCCTGCTTTCCGTTCAATATGCTACTTCCCGTCCGGTCCTTGAGAGTGGAGCTGCAGCCAGACCCTGCGACTTTCAGCGCCTTTCAGAGTTTCAGGCATTTCCAGATGTTCCAGATGTTCCTACGACCTCCTTTGTGTTGGCTCTTGTGTTCAGCAGCTGCTGCTTTGGTACGTCCCTCTGACCCCCAACACATTTCACTCACTCGAAGAACTGCCCGGATCAGAATGCACCCTGACCAGCTTACCAAAGCCAGAGTCTCCTCTCGTGGTGAAAGCGTCTCCTCCTCTGCGTTCTCCTCCTCTTGAAAGCTGTTCTCCTCCTCTTGCGTCTCCTCCTCCTTCTGGTTCTCCTCCTCCTCTGCAGTTCTCCTCCTCCTTCTGCGTCTCCTCCTCCGCGTCTCCTCCTCTGCGTACCCCTACTGTGAAAGCGTCTCCCCTCCGCGCGTTCCTCCTCGCGTCTCCTCCTCGACATCTGCGTCTCCTCGCTCTGCGTCTTCCTCCTCCTCTGCGTCTCCTCCTCGGCGTCTCCTCCTCCTCTGCGCCTCTTCCTCTGCGAGCGTCTCCTCCCTCTTGCGTCTCCTCCTCTGTGAAAGCGTATCTCCTCTGCGTCTCCTCCCCTCTTGCGTCTCTCTCCTCTCTCTCCTCCTCTTGTGAAAGCGTCTCCTCCTCCCTCTGCGTCTCCTCCTCTGCGTCTCCTCCTCTCTCTGCGTCCTCTCCACTGCGTCCCTCCTCTGCGTCCCTCCTCATGGCGCCTCCTTCCCTGCGCTCCTCCCTGCGCCTCCTCTTGCGTCTCCTCCCTGTGAAAGCGTCTCCTCCTCCTCTGCGTCTCCTCCTCTTGACAAGCGCCTCCTCCTGTCTCCTCAGACCGTGAGAGTGCCCCGCTTCCCCACGGAGCCGGGTTGGCGGTGACATGTCTGAGGACGTGTCTCCCGTGGCGTTGAAGAGACAGCGTCGGTTGCGTCCGTGTTGTCCCTGTTTTCCTCCAATGTCCAACCACTTGAGTCCAGAACTGCCCCCGCGGCGCCCGGTCTCCGTGGTCGGGTTCAGCGGCCCGCTCCAAGTACCTGATCCGCTTCCACGAGACTACAGGAGCAAAGCCAGCTCCTCACCCGTCAGGAACAATACGCCCGGAGCAGGACGTCCAGAGGAAGGCACCTGGGGGGCCGCCATGAGGTTACGAGAGGGCGCGCACCGGGGGCCGCCATTGAGGTACGAGAAGGCGGGGGCACTGGGGGCCGCCATGAGGTACGAAGAGGCGGGGGAAGGCACCTGGGGCGCCATGAGGTACGAGAAGGGCGGGGAGCACCCTGAGGCGCCATTGAGGCACGAAGCGGAGGCAACCTGGAGGGCCGCCAATGAGGTACAGAGGCGGGGGGAGCACCTGGAGGGCTGGCCATGAGGACGAAGGCGGGGGATAAGGCCACCTGGGGCCGCCATGAGACGAGAGGGCGGGGGAAGCACCGGGCCGCCATGAGGATCGAAGGGCGGGGGGAGGCACCGGGTGCCGCCATGAGCACCGAGAGGCGGGGGAAGGCACCTGGGGGCGCCATGAGGCACGAGAGGGCGGGGGGAGGCACCTGGGGGCCGCCATGAGGCACGAGAGGCGGGGGAGCACCCTGGGGCTGCCATGAAGGTACGAGAGGGCGGGGCGGGCACCTGGGCCGCCATGAGGCACGAGAGGGTGGGGGCACTGGGGCCGCATGAGTACGAAGGGCGTTCTCTCGCTTTGCCCGTTTGGTCTCGCTTTCACCCGGTTTCTTCTCGCTTACTGGCCCGGTCAGGTTCGTGGCGAACGTGCTGAAGCGTGTCCGCAGTGGCGTCCTCGTGAGAAGGGTGGCCGCTTGTTTCTGTTGTGGCCGGAGCGACGCAGACGGGCGGATCTGGTCACGGCCGGTGATGGAGCTGCGGGCGCTGGGGTGGTGCCCGCTGGCCGCGCTGAAAGGCGGACCATGTAGGTGAGCGGGCCTTGCAGGTGGAACGACTCCGGGAACGCCATGTTCTTTTGCTGAACCGATCTGGGGGACTGTCCATGAGCTGCGCCATCGCTACGGTGAGAACCAGAACAGAAACCCGAAACAGAAAACAAAACCAGACACCAAAACAGAACCAGACACTAAACAGAACCAGACACTAAAACAGAACCACGAGACTAAAACAGAACCCGGAAACAGAACCAACCTATATTTGAACCTGATACTGACTGAAAACAGAACTTTAGACACTAAATAGAAACCTGATAACTTGAAACAGAACCCCAGAAACCAAAACAGAACCAGACACTAAAACAGAAAACCAGACACTGTGAAAACAGAAAACCCAACAACAAAACAGAACCAGACCTAAAACAGAAACCAGATACTAAACCAGAACCTGGATACCTGAAAAACAAGAACCAGAAACCCCGAAAAACAGAAACCTTATACTAAAACCCAGAACCAAAACCCAAAAAAAGAACCCCGAAAACAGAAACCAGACACTAAAACAGAACCAGAGACAAAACAGAACCAGACACTTAAAACAGAACCAGACACTAAACAGAACAGACACTAAAACAGACCCAGACACTAAAACGGAACAAGAACCTGAAAACAGAAACCAGACACTAAAACAGAACCAGACACTAAAAAACCAGAACCGAACCCAAAAACAGAACCTGAAACCAGAACCTGATTACTTTAAAATAGAACAGAAACTTAAAACAGACCTGATACTAAAACCAGAAACCAGACACTAAAAACAAAACCTGAAACAGAAACCAGACACTAAAATTTAGAACCTGATACTTAAACAGAACCAGAAACTAAAAACAGAAACCGATACTAAAACCAGAACCAAGGAAAACTAAAACAGAACCTTTTGATACTTAAAACAAAACCAGACCCAAAACAGAACCCGGAAAACCAGAACCAGGGACCACTAAAACAGAACCAGGAACAAAACAGAACCTGAAACAGATTAACCAGACACTAAAATAGAACCAGAAACTAAAACAGAACCTGATACTAAAACAGAACCTGATACTAAACAAACCAGACACAAACAGAAACCTGATTACTAAACAGAACCAGCAAAACCCAAAAAGGAAACCCGAAACAGAACCAGAACCTAAAGACAGACCAGAAACGCCCAAAGCAGGAACCTGATTAACTAAAAACGGAAACAGACCACCAAAAACAGAACCCTTGACACGTAAAACAGAAACTGATAACTAAAACAGAACCAGACACTAAAAACAGAACCAAGAGAAACTAAAACAGAAACCAAGACACTTAAAACAGAACCAGATACTAAAACATTAACCAGGACCCACCTAAAAACAGAACCTGATTCTAAAACAGAACCAGACCACTAAAACAGAACCAGACACTAAATACAACCAGACCATAAAATAGAACCTGATACTAAAACAGAACTAAGACACTAAATACAGAACGAGACACTAAACAGAACCTGATGACTAAAACAGAACCAGATAGCTAAAACAGAACCTGATACTAAACCAGAACCAGGACACTAAACCAGAACCAGATAACTAAAACAGAACCAGACACTAAAATAGAAACCCGAACCCCAAAAAACAGAACCCAAAAACAGAACCAGACACTAAACAGAACAATACTAAAACAGAAACCCGAACCCCAAAAACAGAACCCAAAACAGAACCAGGATACTAAAACAGAACCAGACACTAAAATAGAACCCGATACCCAAAACAGGGGAACCCAAAAACAGACCAGACACTAAAACAGAAACCCGAACCAAAAACGGAACCATGACACTAAAACAGAACTAGATACTAAAAAGAACTAGACACTAAAACAGAACCAGAAAAAAAGGAACCAAAACACTAAAACAAGAAACCAGACACTAAAAACAGAAATCAGACACTAATAAATAGAACCTGATACTAAAACAAACCAGACACTAAAACAAAACTGATACTAAAACAGAATCAGACCACTAAAATTAGAACCTGATTACTTAAAACAGAATTCAGACACTAAAAACAGAACTTACATATTCAACACAGAGCAGATCACTACGAACAGAAAACAGTGGGACACACAAAACAGAACCAGCGAAACTTTAAAAACAGCAACCCCGAAAAACCAAAACGGAACCAGATTCAAAACAGAACCGAGACACTAAAAATCAGAACCAGACACTAAAATAGAACCCAAAACCCAAAAACAGACACCTGAAACAAGAACCAGACACTAAAACAGAACCAGCACACCAAACAGAACCCAAACCCAAAACAGGAACCTGAAAACAGAACAGTCACTAAAACAGAACCAAGACACTTAAAATAGAACCCCAAACCCCAAAAAAAGAACCTGAAACAACGAGAACCAGACAACTAAAAAGCTAAAAACAGAATCAGGACCACTAAAACAGAACCTATACTAAAAACAGAACCAGAACCCAAAACAGAACCAGACACAAAAACAGAACCCTTGACACGTAAAACAGAAACTGATAACTAAAACAGAACCAGACACTAAAACAGAACCAGACACTAAACAGACCAGACAGCCGAAACAGAACCAGGACGACTAAAAAACAGAAACCTGATTTCTAAAACCAGAACTAGACACTAAACCAGAACCAGACACTAAAATGAGAACCTGATACTTAAAACAGAACTAGTACACGGCTAAATTCAGAACCAGAACCACTAAATAGAACCCAAACCCCAAAACAGGAAACCTGTGAAACCCAGAACAGACACTAAACAGAACCAGATACTAACAACAGAACTAGACACTTAAAACAGAACAGACACTAAAATAAACCCAAACCCAAAACAGAACCTGAAAACAGAACCAGACACTAAAACAGAACCAGACACCAAAACAAACCAGATACTTAAAACAAACCTGATACTAAAGAAGAAAGACACTAAACAGAAACAGACACTAAAATACGCAACCCGAACCAAAACAGAACCAACAACGAACCGACACTAAAGACAAACCAGACACTAAAAAGAATTGATACTGAAACAGACAGACACTTAAAACAGGAACCCGAACCCAAAACAGAACCCAGAACAGAACCAGACACTAAAAACAGAAACCAGACACTAAAACAGAACCAAGACACTAAAACAGAACCCTGATACTTAAAAACAGAACCGAACAAACAAGAACCCGAACAGAAACCAGACACTAAAACCAGAAACCGACACTAAAAACAGAACCAGACACTAGATACAGAACCAGACACTAAACAGACACCGAAAACCCAAAACAGAACCTAACAGAACAGACACTAAACAAAGAACCCTGAACCCAAAACAAACCTGAAACAGAACCAGACACTAAAACAGAACTAGACACTAAAACAGAACCTAATTTTAACTAAAAAAGACGGACCGAACGCCAAAACAGACCTGAAAAACAGAACCAAGACTAAAACGAACCCAAGACACTTAAACCCAGAACCCAGACCACCCTAAAACAGATCTCAGAAACACTAAACAGAACCTTAATACTGAAACACAGAACCCAGACCCACCTAAAACGGGAACCTAGAACCACCCAAAACCAGGATCCAGACACTTAAAAACAGAACCTTAAACCCCAAAAAAAACCTGGAAACAGAAACCAGACACTAAAAACGGGAACTAGACACTAAAAACAAGATTCCCAGGACACTAAAACAGAACCTGATACTAAAACAGATCCAGACACTAAAAAACAGAACCTAATACTTGAAACTAGAAACCAGACTCACTAAACAGACCCGAACAAAACAGGAACGTCCGAGACAGAACCCCAACATCTGAAACAGAAACAGACACTAAAACGAGGAACCCAGACACTAAAAGTAAAATAACCTGACACTAAAAACAGAACAGCCAATACCGTGAAAAACAGTAACTCACTAAACAGAATCTAATACTGAACAGAACAGACACTCTAAAAACAGAACCCGAACCGCAAACAGACCCCTGAAACAGAACCAGACAGATAAACAACCAAACTAGTACAACTAAAACCCAGAACGCAGATACTAAAACAGGAACCTGTACCTAAAACAGAACCAGAACAAACCAGACAATAGAAACAGAAACTAGAAGACACTAAAAACAGAACCAGATACAAAACAGAACCTGATACTAAAACAGAACCAGAACCCAAAACAGAACCCGAAGCCACTGAAATCAGAACCAGACATGAAAACAGAACTAGGACACGTTTAAAACAGAACCCAGAATACTAAAAACGGAAACCAGATACTAAAACAGAACTAGACACCTAAAACAGAAGACCAGACACTAAAAACAGAAACCTGATACTAAAACAGAACCAGAAACCCAAAACAGAACCCGAAACAGAACCAGACACTAAAACCAGAAACCAGACACTAAAATAGGAACCTTGGAAACCTAAAACAGAACAGGACACCCTAAAATAGAAAACTCCTGATACCTAAAAACAGAACGCCAGACACTAAAACAGAACCAGACACTAAACAGACCAGACAGCCGAAACAGAAACTAGACACTAAAACAGAACCCAGATTCTAAAACAGAGAACCAGACAACAAAAAACAGGAAACCCGAACCTAAACAGAAACCAGACACCTAAAAAACAAGAACAGGATACTAAAAACAGAAACCAGACACTTAAAACAGAACCAGACACTAAAAATAGAACCTTGATACTAAAACAGAACTCAGAACACCAAAAACAGAACCCAACCCAAAACAACCTAAAACAGAACCACAACAACTTTTAAAACAGATACTAAAAACAAGAACCAGACAACCAAAACAGAACCCGAAACCCAAAACAGAACCTAAAAACAGAACCCCAACACTAAAACGAACCTAACACTAAAACAGAACCAAGGACACCTAAGAAACAGAACCAGACACATTAAACAGAACCAGATTACTAAAACAAACCAGACCACTAAAACAGAACCCAGACACTAAAATAGAACCAGACACTAAAACAGAACCTAAATACTAAAACAGAACCAGACCCAACTTAAAAACAGAAACCCGAAGCCCCCAAAACAGAACCGAACACAAAGAACCAGACACCTTAAAAAGAACATGAATACTAAACAGAAACCAAACACTTAAAACAGGAACCAGACACTGAAACAGAACTAGCAGCTAAAAGACACTAGGACCACTTAAAACAGAACCAGACACTAGAAAACAGAACCAGGACACTGAGAAACAGGAACCAGACACTGAAACAGAACCCAAACACTTAAAACAGGAACCCAGACCACTGAAAACCAAGAACCAGGACACTAAAACAGAAACCAGACACTAAACAGAAAACTGATACTAAAACAGATACCAGATACTAAAAACAGACCCTGACACTAAAACAGAAAACTGACTTACCTAAACAAGAACCAGACACTTAAAACAGGAACAGATACCTAACAGAAATTGGGACAACTAAAAAACAGAACCAAGACACCCAAAACAGAACCAGACACTAAAACAGAACCAGACACTAAAACAGAACCAGACACTAAGAGAACCAGACACTAAAACAGAACCAGATACCTAAAAGAACCAGGACACCAAAACAGAGAACCAGATTACTGTAAAACAGTAACCAGACACCAAAAAACAGAACCTTGACACTAAAACAGAACCAGACACTCGAAACATAAACCAGATCCTTTAAAAAACAGGAACCAAACACTAAAAACAGGAACCAGACCACTGAAACCAGAAACAGGAACAACTAAAACAGAACCAGGACCACTAAAACAGAAAACTGATTATAAAACAAACCAGATACTAAAACAGAAACCTGACACTAATACAGAAACTGATACTAAAACAGAACCAGACACTAAAACAGAACCTGACAACTCAAAACCCAGAACCCAGACACTTTAAACAGAAAACTGACACTTAAAACAGAACCAGGACACCAAAAACCCAGAACCTGACACTAAAACAGAAACCTGATTAACTAAAAACGGAAACAGACCACCAAAAACAGAACCCTTGACACGTAAAACAGAAACTGATAACTAAAACAGAACCAGACACTAAAACAGAACCAGACACTAAACAGACCAGACAGCCGAAACAGAAACTAGACACTAAAACAGAACCCAGATTCTAAAACAGAGAACCAGACAACTAAAACGGAAACAGACCACCAAAAACAGAACCCTTGACACGTAAAACAGAAACTGATAACTAAAACAGAACCAGACACTAAAACAGAACCAGACACTAAACAGAACCCAAAGATACTAAAACAAACCAGACCCTAAATAGACCCCAGACCACTTAAAACAGAACCAGACACTAAAACAGAACAGACTAAAACGAACCAACACTAAAACAGAACCCCGAACCCCAAAACAGAACCAGAACATAAACAGAACCTCAGATACTAAAACCAGAACCAGACACTAAAACGAAAACCAGAACTAACAGAACCCCAAACGAACCACACAAACAGAACCAGATACTAAAAACGAACCAGATACTAAACAGAACCAGACACTAAACAGAACCGAACCCAAAACAGAACCCGAAAACGAAACCAGACTCTACAACAGAACCAGACACTAACATAGAACCTGAACTAAAACAAACCAGACACTAAAACAGAACCAGACACTTAAAACAGAAACCAGACACCGAACAGAACCAGACACTAAAAGAAACCAGACCAAAAATAAGACAGAACTAAAACAGAACCAGACACTAACAGAACCTGATACTAAAACAGAACCAGACACCCCAAAACAGAACCAGACACCTAAAAAGAACCCAGACACTAAAACAGACACCACAGAACACCTAAACAGAAACCAAAACGCCGAACAAGAACCAGACACTAAAATAGACCCAGACACTAAATAGAACCAGACACTAAAACAGAACCGAACCAAAAACAGAACCCGAAACAGAACCAGACACTGAAGAACCGACTAACAACGAACCAAAGAACCAAAAAACAGGACACTGAAAACAGAACCAGACACTAAAAAACAACGGAACCAGACACTAAAATAGAAACCTATACTGAAAACAGAACCAGACACCTAAAACAGAACCAGACACTAAAACAGAACCAGACACTAAAACAGAACCAACCCAAACAGACCAACATAAAGTGATAGTGTCACTAAAGGCGTGTCCGAAGTGTGGCCCTCAGATGGTTTTAGGGCAGTGTTTAATTGTACTCACACTCTGATGTAGATCTGTGTAACTTACAGGACATCATAGAAAAATTAAATCATCGACTGGACTGGGTTTTGGTAAAGTTGAGGACGTTTCGCTTTAGTCACAGTTTGTTTTCTACTGCTGAGTCACATGAGCCTTAAAGAGGGCGGTTCCCCTGTTCTCCATAGGCCGTTATAGCGGGGGTCCCGGGTTTCTGTTGTTTTACAAGGATAACTTCCTTAACTCCCCTTTCAAACCGTCTCTTCTCCCTCGCCAGTATTTTAACCTCTGTCTTCAAAAGTGTGGTCAGTGGCTTTCAGATGGAGATGAAGCCGACTGTGACCACTGCCTTTTCCCCTATGATGCTGATACATTCTTTTGAAGAGAGGTTACTTGGTTTCCTCTATGTAGTGCTCACTGCAGCCTTCCTGACACTGAATAAAGTAAACTACTTTATTCTGGTGTCTTGTCTTTAGGATGGACTAACTTCTGTCTCAGAGTGATTCTAGCTTATTTAGATTTAGCTCCAGTTTGGGTAAAGTGTCTTTTCTGACCTAAAGAGCTCAGAAGAAGCTTTTGTGACTTGAAGCAAACATCCTCAACTTTACCTAATCCCAGTCCAGTCGATGATTTAACTTTTCTATAATGGATACTCCTGGATGAATGAGAGCCTTCACAAACAAGTTACAGGACAGTAGTTCTGAGAGAAAGAGTTGTTCCTGTTTAGTGCTGTTTTAATCTGGGTTTAGTCTGACTTTAGTCCTGACCAGGTTGTCTCTACTGAGTCTGGAGTCTTTAGAAGATAATGTCTCTCCTCTCCCCCCCCTCTCTCCCCCTCAGACCCCTGCAGCCCCTCCCCCCTCTGCTCTTTCCTCCCCTCCCCCTCCCCCCGCTGAGCTCTGACCTGGACCTGGCGCTGGTGTTGGACGGCTCTCGGGGGGATTCCTCAGGATGAGTTCTTCGGAGCGCAGGAGCTGCTGGGGGGTGTGGTCTCGCAGGTGAAGCTGAACCCCACCCCTCAGAGGCCTGCCCCGGGGGAGGGGCCCGCGTGGCGCTGCTGCAGATGAGCGGGGCCACGCCCACTCTGGAGTTCGGACTCAACAAGTACCAGAACCAAGACCAGGTCCAGGAGCACCTGAGGAAGGTCATCAGCAGAGAGGGTGTCCACCCTGGGACAGACGCTGGACTACGCCTCAGACAGGTGGAGACACGCCCCTAACCCCGCCCTTCATACAGGTGAGAACGCCCAAACCACGCCCTTAGACAGATGGAACACGCCCCCAACCAGGCCCTCAGACAATGTGAGGACACCACCCCCAAAACCACGCCCTTAGACAGGTGAGAACACGCCCGCCAACCAGGCCTCATACAGGTGAGACACACCCAAAACCACGCCCTAGGACAGGGTAGACACGCCCTAACCCGCCCTCATACAGTGAGGACACGCCCTAACCCCGCCCTTAGAACAGGTGGACACCCCCCAAACCAGCCCTCAGACAGTGAGACACCACCCCAAACCACGCCTCAGACATGTGAGACACGCCCCTAACCGCCCTCACACATGTGAGACACGCCCCTAACCACGCCCTCAACAGGTAGTGAGACACCGCCCCCAAACCACGCCCTTAGGACAGGTGAGACACGCCCCTAACCCGCCCTCAGAACAGGTTGAGCACCGCCCCCAAACCCGCCCTCAACAGGTGAGACACCCCCCAGGTGAGATACGCCCCTAACCACGCCCTCATAAGTGAGACACGCCCCAGGTGAGATACGCCCTAACACGCCCTTCATTAAGGTGAGGACACGGCCCCCAGGTGAGACACGCCCTCAGACAGGTGAGACACGCCCCCAGGTGAGATACCCCCTAACCACGCCCTCACACAGGTAGACACGGCCAAAACACGCCCTCAGACAGTGAGACATGCCTCCAAAACCACGCCCTCAGACAAGATGAGCCACGCCCCAAACCATGCCCGCAGACAGGTGAGACACGCCCCCAAACCACGCCCTCGACAGGTGAGACACGCCCCAAACACGCCCTCAGGACGTTGGTCAGACACCCCCAAACCCTGTTATCACAAGCCCAAACGTATAAATATCTCGATGCCCTACATTGGAAAGGGGCAGCTAGACCACGGCCCTCCACTTAACAACACACATCCATCGCATATCCAGCTGCGTGATAGTCCCTACAGGCAGGCGGCTCCCCCATGGCCCCATTCCTGTGAAAAAAAACGTTGTCAATTGCGCTGAGAGTTCGTCAATTCCATGCTTTGCGTTCAGCTAGGTCAGTGAGCAGGAGGTCCAGGAGAAGAAGAAGGAAAAGGTTAGATCACGACGATGAGCAGCGCAAAGGAAAGCTGAAAACATGTTTGCCACATTGACAGAACAGGAAGCCGTAGAAGGGGGCGCTACTCTGTATAAAGCCTGTGTGTATTGTAGGTTCCTAAGGGGCGCTCCTCTGTATAAAGCCTGTGTGATTGTAAGGTGCTTCCTAAAGGGGAGCTCCTCGCCGCAGGAAGGCCGCCTCCTCTTCGTCTGGGGACCACCGCTCACGCGGGTGTCTCGAGGGATTCAGGTGCAGGCTGACTTGGTTCCCTGCAGGCTTGTGTCAGGGTGTGGCGGTCGCCGTGAGGTGACGGTTGGGCTCCGGGGTTTAACCCCGGAGTCCACAGGCAGAGGATGGTTCAGTCCTCCGGTGGACCAGCACCTCATCCAACGGACCAAGCTCCGCGAGCCACCAGAGGGAGTACGCCACGAGGTTCCTACGGGTGCTGCTTCAGCGCTCACAGTAAACCACTAAGCCAAACACTAACCCCTTAAGCCATAACACTAACCCCTCAGCCCATAACAACTACCCTAAGCCATAACACTAACCCCTAAGCCTAACACTAAACCTCAGCCATAACACTACCCCTCAGCCATAACACTAACCCTAAAGCCATAACCACAAACCTCAGCCATAACACTAACCCCTAAACATAACACTAACCCTTTAAACCCATTAACACTAAACCCCCTAAGCCATAATTTACTAACCTCAGCATTTCAAGGTTTGAAAAGTGCACTTTACCTTTTTCTGCACATTCTGTTCCGTAAGTCACTGAAGCATGGCCATGTTTTACTGAAGTTTAAAGAAACTTTCTCTCGTTTCAGAGCGAGTAAACTCATATCTCGGCGTACGGGAACCAGGGAGCTGTGAACAGGGTCAAGTCAGAGTGGGTAAGTCTCAACACGCAGAAACATGACTGACACATGCCTTGGAAACAGGACTGAAAACAAATGATGACACATGACTGACACATGACTACACCATGACTGACACATGAACTGACACATGACTGACAACATGACTGACACATGACTGACACCTGACTGAACTGACTACCATGACTGACACATGACTGACACATGACTGACACATTGCTGACCATGACTGACACATGACTGACACCAGACTGGCACCATGACTGACACATTGCTGAAACATGAACGACACATGACTGGCCACATGACTGAACATGATTGACACATGACTGACACATGACTGACACATGAACTGACACATGACGACACAGACTGACACATTGACTGACACATGACTGCACATGATTGACACATGACTTGACACCATTGCTGAAACATGACTGACAAAGGACTGCCACATGACTGAAACATGACCGACACTGCCTGACACCCAATGCCGGACACATGACTGACACATGACTGAAACATGTCTGAAACATGACTGACACATGACTGAAACATGACTGTCACAACTAAACACTATGGACTGAAACATGACTGGACACATGCCTGACACATGCCTGACACATGACTGACACATGCCTGACACATGACTGACACATGACTGAAACATGACTGACACATGACTGACACAATGACTGACACATGACTGACACATGACTGACACATGACTGGAAACATGACTGACAATTGCCTGAAACATGGACCTGACACATGCCTGACACATGCCTGACACAGGCCTGACACATGCCTGACATATGACTGACACCCATGGCTGAACATGGACTGACACATGGTGAACATGACATGACACATGGCTGACAACATGCCTGGTACACAGGCTGAAACATGCTGACACATGCCTGACACATGACTGAACACATGACTGACACATGACTGACACCATGCTTACACATGCCTGACACATGGCTGAACATGACTGACACATGCTGACCATGGCTGAAACATGACTTACACATGGCTGACACATGCCTGACACAATGGCTGAAACATGACTGACACATGCTGACACAGACTGACACATGACTGTGAAAAATGGACTGACACATGACTGGACCTATGACTGACACATGACTGACACATGACTGACACATTGCCTTGACACATGCCTGACACATGGCTGAAACATGACTGACACATGCCTGAACACTGCCTGACACATGGTTGAAAACATGACTGACACATGCCTGACACATGACTGACACATGACTGAAAACATTGACTGACACGATGACTGACACATGACTGACACATGACTGACACATGAACTGAACACATGACTGAAACATGACTGACACATTGCTGAACATGACTGCCACATGACTGAAACATTGCTGAAACATGACTGCCACATGACTGAAACATGACTGAAACATGACTGAAACATGATGACACATGCTGACACATTGCTGAAACATGACTGCCACATGACTGAAACATGATGAAAAGACGAAACTTGAGGGCTGACACATGGCTGAAACATACTGAACACATGGCTGAAACATGACTGAACAACCATGCCTGACACATGCTGACACAGGCTGAACCATGACTGCACACATGCCTGACACATGGACTGACACATGACTGAACATGACTGACACTGACTGAAACATGACTGAAACATGACTGACACATGACTGACACATGACTGAACATGTCTGAAACATGACTGACACATGACGAAACATGACTTCACATGACTGACACAGACTGACACAGGCGAAACAGACGACACATGGCTGAACATGACTGACACATGACTGACACTGGCTGAAACATGACTGACACATGGCTGAAACATGACTGACACATGACTGACACATGAACTGACCACATGGCTGAACATGGGACTGACACATGAACTGAAACATGACTGAAACATGATGACACATGCTGACACTATGACTGACACATGACTGACACATGACTGACACATGCCTGACCCACATGGCTGAAACATGACTGAACATGAGACTGAAACCATGGACTGAACATGACTGAAACATGGACTGACACATTGCCCTACACATGACGACACATGACTGAAACATGACTGACCATGACTGACCCACATGACTGACACATGACTGACACTATGACTGACACATGATGAAACATGACTGGACACATTGCTGCTGAAACTGACTGGCCCATGACTGAAACATTCGCTAAACATGACTGCCCACTATGACTGAACAGACTGAAACATGACTGAAACATGACTGAACTGACTGACACATTGCTGAAACAGACTGCCAGCATGACTGAAACATGACTAACATGACTGAAACATGACTGACACATGCCTGACACATGGCTGAAAACATGACTGAAACATGACTGACACATGACTGACACATTGCTGAAACCATGACTGCCACATGATGAAACATGACTGAAACATGACTGAAACATCGACTGGAACATGACTGACACATGGCTAAACATTGACTGACACATGGCTGAAACATGGAGACTGACAACATGCCTGACACATGCCTGAGCACATGGCTGGAAACATGATGACACATGGCCTGACACATGACTGAACATGACTGAAACATGCTGGACACAATGATGACATGGACTACACCCATGACTGACACATGACTGACACATGACTGGACACATGCCTACCACATGCTGAAACATGACTGAACATGACTGACACATGACCGACACATGACTGACACATGAACTGACACATGACTGACACATTGCTGAAAACATGACTGACACATGTGAAAACATGACTGACACATGACTGAACACATGACTGAAACATGACTGACACATGACTGAACATGACTGAAACATGACTGAAACATGACGACACATGAGCTGACACATGATGACACATGACTGACACATGGCTGAAACATGACTGAACATGGCGGAACATGACTGACACATGACTGACACTATTGACTGACACATGGCGAAACATGACTGACACTGGCTGAAACATGGACTGACACCATGACTGACACATGACTGACACATGGCTGAAACATGACTGACAACATGACTGAAACATGACTGAAACATGACTGAACATGCCTGACACATGACTGACACATGACTACACATGACCATCAGCTGACACTATGGACTGACACATTGCCTGAACATGGCTGAACATTTGACTGAAACATGACGAAACATGACTGACACATGACTGGACACATGACTGACACATGCCTGACACATGACTGAACATGGACTGACACATGCCTGACACATGACTGGACACATGACTGACACATGACAACACATGACTTGAAACATGACTGGACACATGACTGACACTGACTGAAACATGACGACACATGACTGACACATGACTGACACATGACTGACACATGACTGACACATTGACTGAACATGACCGACACATGACTGACACTGACTGACAGCGATGGATGGACACATGACTGACACATGACTGACACATGACGTGACACATGACTGACACATGATACTACACATGACTGAACACATGACCGACACCATGACTGACACATCGACTGACAAAATGACTGACACATGACTGACACATGCCTTGACACTGACGACAGACTGACACATGACTGAAACATGACTGACCACATGACTGACAAGACACATCAGCTGACACTATGGACTGACACATTGCCTGAACATGGCTGAACATTTGACTGAAACATGACGAAACATGACTGACACATGACTGACACATGACTGAACACCATGACCTGAAACAGACCGGACACATGACTGACACAGACTGGACACATGGACGACACCATGACTGACCAATGACTGACACATGGATGACACATGCACTGAAACATGACTGACACATGAACTGACACATGACTGGACACATGGCTGAAACAATGACTGACACATGGCTGGAAACTGTACTGAACACATGACTAGCACATGACTGACACATGGCGTGAAAACGACTGACACATGGGCTGAAACATGGACTGACACATTGACCTGACAAGACTGACACATGCTTGAAACTGATGAACATGACTGAACATGACTGAAACTGACTGACCACATGCCTGACAATGACTGACACATGATGCACTATGACTGACACATGCCTGACACATTGGCTGAAACATGACTGAAAAAATGACTGAAACATGACTGAAAACATGGACTGAACATACTGACACATGCCTGGACACATGGCTTGAACATGACTGACACATGACTGACACATGACTGACACATGCCTGACACATGGCTGAACTGACTGAAACATTGACTGAAACTGACTGACACATGCCTGACACATGACTGACACATGACTGACACATGACTAAACACATGACTGAAACATGACTGACACATGACTGACCACATGTGACTGAACATGACCGACACATGACGACACATGACTGACACATGACTGACACATGACTGACACCATGACTGAACACATGACCGACACTATGACCGACACATGACTGACACTATGACTGACACATGACTGACCACATTGACTGACACTGACTACACATGATGACACCATGACCGAAAACATGCATCCGAAACTGACTTGACACATGACCTGACACATGACTGACACATGAGCTGACACATGACTGACACATGACTGACACATGACTGACACATGACTGACACATGACCGAAACATGATGAACATGACTGGACACATGACTGAAACATGTACCGACACATGACTGACACATGACTGACACATGACTGACACATGACTGACACATGACTGAACATGGACCGACTTCGTCTGGACTGAACGGTAATTGTTGCTTCCACAGCCAGGGCGCTCTTCGAGGAGAGGAGGTGGCGTTGAGGAGAGCAGGAGCGTTTCCCAGGCAGACGGGCCCCGGGAGTCGCTGAGCGCGGGTCCCAGGGGGGGTCCGAGGGTGGGGTCCCAGGGGGGCGGGGACCTGGTCCAAGACCTGGACCAGAGGAGGATGGACAGACCTGTGTCCACAGAAACGTCACGGTAAGAAACATTGAACACGCCTGAAAGAAGGTCCCAGGTTCATTCCTGCTCCATCAGGGGCCTCAGCATGTTCTCTCCTGAGTTTCCCCATTTAACCTAAAACAGAAACAACAGCATACATACACTTACGGCCGCGCCCCACAGCGAAGACCATGTTTAATGCCTCTGCAAAGAGGGCACGGGTCAACCAACTGACCAGACAACCCCTACTGTCCTCCCCTATCACGCCTCTGACCACGCCCTCAAACACACCCCTAACCACGCCTCTGAGCACGCCCATAAACACACCCACTGACCATGCCCTCTAATACTGAGAGGCCAATTTAAACGACTAAGCTCATTCAACACTTTGAACTCTGGACTTATCTAATCATTTACGAACGATACCAGAGCTTAACAAAGCCAGTAATGGAATATAAACAAGGTCAAGGTTTTTATTACAGGTAAATATAACATAGTAAGGTGTATTACAGGTATAAATATAAACATAGTCAGGTGTATTAAGGTATAAAATAAACATAGTCAGGGTATTACAGTATAAAATATAAACATAGTCAGGGTGTATTTACACGTATAAATATAAAATAGTCAGGTGTATTTACAGGTATAAATATAAACATTAGTAATGTTATTACAGTATAAATATAACATAGTAAGATGTAGTGCTGGCGATATGACGATTAAATATCGTAGGGGACGATAGAAAAGTGGGCCTTATCTGCCATTTCTCTTCTATCGTTCAATCGTTTCTAACCTAATTTAATCACATTATTAAAGCAAATATTTCATTAAAATAGGCCACAGCAATGATAGTGTTGTCTCTAGTCACTATGCATCGTCTAAGTTATATTAAGGATTATTAAACAAGAATAAAAAAGACTTTTTCGCAAAGGAAAACTCTTCCTTGTGGATTTTCGAAGCCACCCTGCTTTACGATATCTCTGTCCCCCCGCCACACTTGCATGTAGCAACGCGACATCTAATGGACGTACACGCGGCTTCTCTCTCCCTGTATACACCGCGTGGTTTCACTCTTGGCATTTTACCACGGCAACTAACAAGCTTTTTAGTGACTGATCTTTTTAGCGCGTGGATCCTGGATTAAACACACGAGATGAGAAGCAGGAAGAGGCGTGGTGCAGAATGGTAACGGATCGGGCAGCCGTTAGAGCAGCAAGACGTTACAATACAAACTGCTTCGCCACTGTTTCTTTAAACATACATTAAATGAGAAAATGGACTTAATAAGCTCCAATCTTACATTTATTTTAGTCTTTAATTATGAGCCTTGTATATTGAGGAGCAGATGATGCTCTGAGTTAAGCGTTCTCTACGCCCGAGTCTACACATTCTGTTGTTAAATTCGTGTTGACTCTGGTCAGATCATGTTTAGCCCATTTATCCTGCAGTCTACATTCCTACATTGACACATAATATGCATATAAATGTATCCATAGCAAAGCAACTGCTTCAAAATTAAAGTTTGAAAAAAAAAGTAAGCATGATATTTTTTGTCAAACTTTCAAAGAATTAACTGAAAACGTATTGTGGTATATCGTGATAGTATTTATCGTGATATAAAAATCATATCGGATATAAGTTTTTCCATATCGCCAGCACTAGTAAGATATATTACAGGATATAAATAAACCTAGTCAGGTGTAACAGTATAAATATAAAGAATTCAGGTGTACATGGAAAATACTAAACATAGTAAGATGTATTACAGGAAAATATAAACATAGTAAGATGTATTACATATAAATATAACATAGTAAGATTGTATTACAGGTAAATATAACTAGTAAATGTATAGGTATAAAATATAAACATAGTAAGGGATAGATGAAAAAATAACATAGTAAGGTTATTCAGGCTATAAATCCATAAACATAGTAGGTGTATTACAGGTTTAATAAATAATAAAATAGTAGATGTATTTACAGGTATAAATATAAACATTTCATGGGTAACAAAAGGTATAAATATAAACATCAGTAGATGTTTACAGTAAAATATAAACAAGTATGGTTATTACAGTATAAAATAAACATGTAAATACAAGGTATAAATTAAACATAGTCAGGTGGTATAGAGGTATAAATATAAACATAGTCAGGTGTATTACAGGTATAAATATAAACATAGTCAGGTGTATTACAGGTATAAATATAAACATGTAAGATGTATTACAGGTATAAATATAAACATAGTCAGGTGTATTACAGGTATGAATATAAAACATAGTCAGGTGTATTACAGGTATAAATATAAACATAGTCAGGTGTATTACAGGTATACATATAAACATAGTCAGGTGTATTACAGGTATAAATATAACATAGTAAGGTGTATTACAGGTATAAAAATAAACATAGTAAGATGTATTACAGGTATAAATATAACATAGTCAGGTGTATTACAGGTATAAAATAAACATAGTGATGTGTATTACAGGTATAAAAAATAAACATAGTAGGTGTATTACAGGTATAATATAAACATAGTCAGGTGTATTACAGGTATAAATATAAACATAGTAAGGTGTATAACAGGTATAAAAATAAACATAGTAAGATGTATTACAGGTATAAATATAAACATAGTCAGGTGTATTACAGGTATAAAAATAAACATAGTGAGGTGTATTACAGGTATAAATATAAACATAGTCAGGTGTATTACAGGTATACATATAAACATAGTCAGGTGTATTACAGGTATAAAAATAAACATAGTAATGTGTATTACAGGTATAAAAATAAACATAGTAAGGTGTATTACAGGTATAAATATAAACATAGTCAGTGTATTACAGGTATAATATAAACATAGTAATGTGTATTACAGGTATAAATATAACATAGTCAGTGTATTACAGGTATAAATATAAACAGTAATGTGTATTACAGGTATGAATATAAACATAGTAAGGTGTATTACAGGTATAAATATAAACATAGTCAGGTGTATTACAGGTATAAATATAAACATAGTAAGGTGTATTACAGGTATAAATATAAACATAGTAAGGTGTATTACAGGTATAAATATAACATAGTCAGGTGTATTACAGGTATAAATATAAACATAGTCATGTGTATTACAGGTATGAATATAAACATAGTAAGGTGTATTACAGGTATAAATATAAACATAGTCAGGTGTATTACAGGTATAAATATAAACATAGGTGTGTTACAGGTATAAATATAAACATAGTAAGGTGTATTACAGGTATAAATATAAACATAGTCAGGTGTATTACAGGTATAAATATAAACATAGGTGTGTTACAGGTATAAATATAAACATAGTAATGTGTATTACAGGTAAATTACAAATGCCACATATGCTGTGCATATACATAAACTTGTATGTGTATCTGCTTCTACAGAGTTTAGAGTATTGTAAAAATAACTTTCTTCACCACTAAACTTGGGACATAGCTTTCTAAAGTTTGACTTAAAATAATAATAATCTAATTAATGTAACTTTATAATAAAAGTAAGTGGAGACGACGCTGCTTCGATCTCATGAAGCGATGTGTTTCCGTGAGCGCTGGCCTTAAGGTTCACGAGTCTTGTCATGTTGAGTTTGGTTCACTCTTGGTTTCTCCGTCGTCTCGTCTCTGACTGATGCCTGTTTCAGACTTTTATCATTTGCCTGTTGTTTCCAGCTGTTTCCTGTTGTTTCCAGCTGTTTCCTGTTGTCACTGTTGTCTGACCCGTGTGTATCTTGCAGCGCGTTGCTCGTTAGACGTAGACTTGGGGATGGAGTGCGGCGAGTACCGGCGCCGCTGGTACTTTGACTCCGCCCTTGCTGCATGTGCCCCTTCTGGTTCGGAGGCTGTGGCGGAAACGCTAACCACTTTAGCTCGGAGCATGAGTGTTTGCAGACGTGTGGCCGCCAGCGTAAGTCCATGCCCTCGTAACTAACGCCGGTAACTAACTGTTAACTAACTAAAACTAAGCATTACTAACTGTTAATGAACTGTAACTAACCATTACTAACTGTTAACGAACTGTAACTAAGCATTACTAACTGTTAACTAATTAAAACTAAGCATTTCTAACTGTTAACTAACTAAAACTAAGCATTACTAACTGTTAACTAACTAAAACTAAGCATTACAAACTGTTAATGAACTGTAACTAACCATTACTAACTGTTAACGAACTGTAACTAGCATTACTAACTGTTAACTAATTAAAACTAAGCATTACTAACTGTTAACTAATTAAAACTAAGCATTTCTAACTGTTAACTAACTGTAAACTAAGCATTACTAACTGTTAACTAACTAAAACTAAGCATTACTAACTGTTAACGAACTGTAACTAAGCATTACTAACTGTTAACTAAATAAAACTAAGCATTACTAACTGTTAACTAACTAAAATAAGATACTAACTGTTAACTAACTAAAACTAAGCATTACTAACTGTTAACGAACTGTAACTAAGCATTACTAACTGTTAACTAAATAAACTAAGCATTACTAACTGTTAACGAACTGTAACTAAGCATTACTAACTGTTAACGAACTGTAACTAAGCATTGCTAACTGTTAACTAACTAAAACTAAGCATTACTAACTGTTAACTAACTAAAACTAAGCATTACTAACTGTTAACTAACTAAAACTAAGCATTACTAACTGTTAACTAACTAAAACTAAGCATTACTAACTGTTAACGAACTGTAACTAAGCATTACTAACTGTTAACTAAATAAAACTAAGCATTACTAACTGTTAACGAACTGTAACTAACCATTACTAACTGTTAACGAACTGTAACTAACCATTACTTATTGTTAACGAACTGTTAACCTGTTATCTGCCATCTTTGGTTAACCATTCTGCAGATCCAAATCCCAAAGTGTATTAATAGTTGTTTTTTCTGGCCGAACATAAATCAGTGAAGTGCAGCAAAATAATCATAAAAATAATGAAACAAATGACAAAGTCACATGACTCCTGTTATGAGCCGACACCCAATCAGACATCAGCTCTCAAGGCCCGCCCTCTTTCACATAGAGGAGCTGACTGACTGATAAAGCGACCAATCCTGTGACTGAGTCATGTTTGTTCTTTTTTAGAACCAAACGTGGTCCTTCAGCCTCCACAGACTGAGCTGCTGTCAGAAGGTACGACCTCTACTCTTCCTCTGCTCCTCCTCCTCTGCCCCTCCTCCTCTGCTCTTCCTCCTCTGCTCCTCCTCCTCTGCCCCTCCTCCTCTGCTCTTCCTCCTCTGCTCCTCCTCCTCTGCCCCTCCTCCTCTGCTCTTCCTCCTCTGCTCCTCCTCCTCTGCTCCTCCTCCTCTGCCCCTCCTCCTCCTCTGCCCCTCCTCCTCTGCTCTTCCACCTCTTCTCCTCCTCCTCTGCTCCTCCTCCTCTGCCCCTCCTCCTCTGCTCTTCCACCTCTTCTCCTCCTCCTCTGCTCCTCCTCCTCTGCTCCTCTGACCTCCTCCTCTCTCCACAGCCGCCTGCTCGCTGCCGCAGGACCCCGGCTCCTGCGCTGATTACTCCATGATGTGGTTCTTCGACGCAGCACAGAATGAGTGCTCGCGTTTCTGGTTTGGCGGCTGCGGAGGAAACGTCAACCGCTTCGCCACAAAGCAGGAGTGCGAGGCGCGCTGCGTGGGGGCGCGGTAGACCTCCCCTACAGGACCCCTCACACCCACAGGACCCCCTCAGAGGACCCTCATACCCACAGGACCCTCTCAAAGGACCCCTCATACCCACAGGACCCTCTCAGAGGACCCCTCACACCCACAGGACCCTCTCAAAGGACCCCTCACACCCACAGGACCCCCTCAGAGGACCCCTCACACCCACAGGACCCCCTCAGAGGACCCCTCACACCCACAGGACCCCCTCAGAGGACCCCTCACACCCACAGGACCCTCTCAGAGGACCCCTCACACCCACAGGACCCCCTCAGAGGACCCCTCACACCCACAGTACCCCTCAAAGGACCCCTCACACCCACAGGACCCCCTCAAAGCACCCCTCACACCCACAGGACCCTCTCAAAGGACCCCTCACACCCACAGGACCCCTCAAAGCACCCCTCATACCCACAGGACCCTCTCAAAGGACCCCTCACTCCCACAGGACCCCCTCAGAGGACCCCTCACACCCACAGGACCCCCTCAGAGGACCCCTCACACCCACAGGACCCCCTCAGAGGACCCCTGACACCCACAGGACCCCCTCAAAGGACCCCTCACACACACAGGACCCCTCAAAGGACCCCTCACACCCACAGGACCTCCTCAAGAGCCCTTCAGGAGTTGTCACGTCTTTAGGATCAGATGGACTTGAGTTGATTCTGGATCCGTTTGGATTGGGTTCATTGTGCTTAACCCCTGTGCCACCGTCGGCCACTCTCAGACCCGTCCCGGCTCCAAAGTTTGTTTTTCTCTTATCTGAGTCAATTCAAACTCAGCAAAGCAAGCATTTACAGTAACAAGAAATACAATGTTTATTTTTTTTATCTTAATCACTAAACGTATTCCGCTGCAGATTTGGTTTTCACTCAAATGAAGGTCAGATTCTTAAATAAGTCGTTTGAACTGATTCAGATCTGTGATCGTCCTGAAGAGTCCAAACTGAAACAGAAGCGTTTCGTGCTCTTTTTACTCAGTGAAAGTGGCTTGGGGGAGGAGGTGGGAAAGGAATTTGTGATTGGTCCATGTTGATGACGCCTGTCCAAACTTACTTTTGTCCAATAAAAGGTCTCGTCCTGTAACTACTGTAAATGCTGTTTGTGTGAAACCAGGTGCTAGGCTCCGCCTCCTCACATTACATCATCAGTTTTTAAAGACGTCACTTTGTTACAGTAAAGTTGTTCATGATGTTTTTACGGGTTTGTGAATGAACTTCAATAATAAAAACTCTGAAACTTTCTGTGTTTTTCTCTTTGGAATCAGACACAGGTTTTTCTGCTGAAGGAGAAACATAAACCCTTTTACTGCAACAGATAAATCTGTCACGACCACTTTATTTCTGATGTATTGATCTATTATAACACATAAAAGTGATGTTTTATTTTGAAATGTCTGGCTGTGGGTGAGGCGTATAAATTCTACCTTTGTAACAAGTCACTAACCTTTATAATATTTATTATAATCATATCACGGCCCTCGGCCTCATGTTTCTCCTTTGAGAGGATTTAAATGATCAGGTTTAGTCTCAGAAACAACTTTTAATTTAGTTTTAGTGTATTTTAAGTAAATAAAAAATACATTGGCTACAATTGTGACAAAATATTTTAGTCGACAAAATGAAGACTGGCCGACGCCAACACGACTGACGAGCTCTGAAAGAGGAAGTGAAGACATTTGCGCAGATGTGCTGATAAATGCTGATAAATACTGATAAATACTGATAAATGCTGATAAATGCTGATAAATGCTGATAAATACTGATAAATATTGATAAATGCTGATACATGCTGATAAATATTGATAAATACTGATAAATACTGATAAATACTGATAAATATTGATAAATATTGATAAATATGATAAATGCTGATAAATATTGATAAATGCTGATAAATACTGATAAATGCTGGTAAATATTGATAAATGCTGATAAATACTGATAAATGCTGATAAATATTGATAAATACTGATAAATACTGATAAATACTGATAAATATTGATAAATATTGATAAATATTGATAAATGCTGATAAATACTGATAAATGCTGTAAATATTGATAAATGCTGATAAACTGAACTGATAAATGCTGATAAACTGATAATACTGATAAATATGATAAATACTGATAAATACTGATAAATGCTGATAAATACTGATAAATGCTGTAAATTGATAAATCTGAAAATGCTGATAAATACTGATAAATGCTGGTAAATATTGATAAATGCTGATAAATGCTGATAAATACTGATAAATGCTGAAATATGATAAATACTGATAAAATACTGATAAAGCTGATAAATATTGATAAATACTGATAAATCTGATAAATGCTGATAAATATGATAAATGCTGATAAATACTGATAAATACTGATAAATACTGATAAATCTGATAAATACTGATAAATGCTGATAAATACTGATAATATTGATAAATACTGATAAATACTGATAAATTCTGATAAATTCTGATAAATGCTGATAAATGCTGATAAATGCTGATAAATATTGATAAATGCTGATAAATCTGATAAATGCTGATAAATACTGATAAATATTGATAAATGCTGATAAATACTGATAAATGCTGATAAATGCTGATAAATATTGATAAATGCTGATAAATGCTGATAAATGCTGATAAATACTGATAAATACTGATAAATGCTGATAAATACTGATAAATATCTGATAAATGCTGATAAATGCTGATAAATGCTGATAAATGCTGATAAATATGATAAATGCTGATAAATGCTGATAAATGCTGATTAAATATGCTGATAAATGCTGATAAAATGCTGATAAATGCTGATAAATGCTGATAAATGCTGATAAATATGATAAATGCTGATAAATGCTGATAAATACTGATAAATACTGATAAATGCTGATAAATATTGATAAATGCTGATAAATGCTGATAAATGCTGATAAATATGATAAATACTGATAAATGCTGATAAATATTGATAAATACTGATAAATACTGATAAATGCTGATAAATGCTGATAATATTGATAAATGTGATAAATTGATAAATGCTGATACATGCTGATAAATATTGATAAATATTGATAAATACTGATAAATGCTGATAATATTGATAAATGCTGATAAATACTGATAGCTAAATATGATAATCTGATAAATACTGATAAATACTGATAAATTCTGATAAATAGCTGATAAATGCTGATAAATTGATAATACTGATAAATACTGATAAATATGATAAAATAAATATGATAATATTGATAAATACTGATAAATACTGATAAATATGATAAATATTGATAAATATTGATAAATGCTGATAAATATTGATAAATACTGATAAATGCTGATAAATATTGATAAATGCTGATAAATACTGATAAATACTGATAAATTCTGATAAATGCTGATAAATGCTGATACATGCTGATAAATACTGATAAATACTGATAAATATTGATAAATACTGATAAATACTGATAAATTCTGATAAATGCTGATAAATACTGATAAATACTGATAAATATTTATAAATACTGATAAATAGAGTAGAATCACAACCCATAGTGCGACTTTGATTGATAACATTTTCTCAAATGAAATAGATAGTGATACAGTCAGTGGATTAATGATAAATGATATTAGTGATCACCTGCCAGTTTTTGTATTGTACAAAATGGATATTTAAATATTGATGATGGAAAAATGTATTGGTTTAGAAGGGTAAAAACAGAAAAAACTATTGATGCATTTAAAAAGGAACTATTAGCTCAAGACTGGAGTATTTTATACAGAGAGAATGATACTAATAAGGCATATGATGAGTTTACGCGAATATTCATAATGTATATGACAAAAATTGCCCAATGAAGAAATATTGTAAAAACAGAAAGGGTAAAGAAAACCCATGGATGTCTAAGGGATTACTAAATGCATGCAAGAAAAAAAATTCACTCTACAAAAAAATTATAAATGATAGAACAAAAGAAGCTGAGGATAAATATAAGAAATATAAAAATAAACTGACAGGCATCATTAGAAAATGTAAACAGGATTATTATAATAAGTTGTTAGATAGCAATAAGAATAATATTAAAGGTTTATGGAATATCTTAAATAGTATAATTAGAAATAAACCAAGAACGATTAATTATCCAAAATATTTCAAAGATGAGGATAACACTTTAAATAATATGAATGAAGTAGTCGATACATTTAATAAATTCTTTGTAGATGTTGGACCAAATCTTGCTGCAAAAATTACAAATGTTGAGAACTATAATTGTGAACTGATAGACACAAATCCTCTGTCCATGTTCCTCAAACCTGTGGAGATACTGGACATTGTTAAAGGGTGTAAAAATAAAACCTCGACAGATTACCATGACATGGATATGAAACTTTAAAAACTGTTATTGAAAGTATCTCTAAGCCGTTAACACACATCTGTAACCTGTCGCTGCAAACTGGACAATTTCCTGAAAGTATGAAAGTAGCAAAAGTGATTCCTCTGTTCAAGGCAGGAGATAAACATCTCTTCACAAACTACAGGCCTGTTTCCCTTTTACCGCAATTCTCTAAAATCTTAGCGAAGGTTTATAACTCTAGACTAGACAGCTTTATTGAAAGGTGTAATTTACTCTCGGACAATCAGTTTGGTTTTAGGAATAATCACTCAATCTCACACGCGCTCTTTGATATAATTGAAGAAATAACTAATGCTGTAGATAACAAGAAATATGCAATAGGGTTATTTATTGACCTGAGTAAAGCGTTTGATACAATAAACTATGATATACTAATTAATAAACTAGAACATTATGGGATTGGGGGGTAGCTCTACAGTGGGTTACCAGTTATTTAAAAAATAGAAAACAATGTGTAAAAATAGGTGATTATCAGTCGAGTTGTCGACAAATTGTGTGTGGTTTACCTCAAGGGTCCATTCTGGGCCCAAAATTGTTTAATATGTACATTAACGACATTTGTAAAACGTCTCAAGTGTCACACCCCTCTGTGTGACACTGCTGCACCTCCATTTCCCTGCTCCCCTCCCCTTCCTTTGTGTGTGGGTGTGTATGTTTGGGCGGAGTCTCCTGGAGCAGCTGCAGCTGATCTGCAATCAGACCTTCAGGTTAAAGACCCAGCTCACCTGCCAGACTCTGCCAGATTGTACTTCCGCTACACGGTGACTAGTTGGCTGCTCACTATTGTATTTTTTTGTGTCTTGTTATTACCTCTTGGAATTTTTCTCACTTGCCTCCTGTGTTCCCCCAGTCCACGCCGCTGTTCGTTCTCCTGGACTACTACCCGTCTGAGAATATCTGCCTCATCCTCCTGGACCGGCTCCACACCTACCTGGACAATAAATGCTTCCTGAACCTTTACCTCCGCGTTCTGGTGTCCTTTAGTTGGGTCCCTCCTGTCTTGAGTCATATCATAACATCAAGTACTTAAATTTATCTTGTTTGCTGACGATACAATATTTTTGCATCAGGTGACGACTTACAGCAACTGTGTCGGATTGTTAATTTGGAACTCAAAAGTGTAAATAAATGGTTCAAACAAAATAAATTATCTCTAAATCTGAGTAAAAGTAAAATGATGATATTTGGCAACTGTAATTCCAATGCTCAGGAAGCAATTCAGATAGAGGGTGTTGTCATAGAGCGAGTGCATGAAATCAAATTCCTTGGTGTTATTATAGATGACAGAATTACTTGGAAAGCTCATATTAAATATATATCTACGAACATTTCTAGAAGCATTTCAGTAATAGCAAAAGCAAAGCACATTTTAAACATCAAAGCTCTACATATCTTATACTGTTCTCTGATTTAGCCATATTTATTATTGTACTGCGGTTTGGGGTAGTACTTATAAAAACACATTAAAACCAATAGTATTGTTGCAAAAAAGAGCTATCTGAGTAATTCATAAAGTTGGGTTTTTGGACCACACAAACTCATTATTTTTAAAATCAAAAATCATGAAGTTTTGTGACATTGTTGAGTTCCAAACTGTACAGATGTTATACAAAGCAAGATACAAACTGTTACCAGGCCAAATACAAAGAAGGTTCCAAGAACGTACTGGTTGTTATGAATTACGTGACGAATTAAATTTTAGGATTCAGAAACATAGCTCAACTTTGAAAAGTTTTAGCCCAACAGTTAATGGTGTACAATTGTGGAATAAACTGGAAATGGAGTTGAAACGATGTCCAAACATCAACCTGTTCAAATATAAATACAAACAAAATACTTTTGAAATATACAGAGAACAAGAAATGTGTTGCCACTAGGAGGCGCAGTAGGTCAATTATGTGTGTTGCCTCTATAATTAAGGAAGAGTGTTGCTGCTTGGAACGGTTGTCATTCTATTGCTTAAATTTACAAATTGAGAATTAGGGTAGGCAAGTTATGAATCTGTTGAGAGGGATCCTCCCAACGGGCTCAAAACCTTGTCTTTTAATGCACCACTCAGCATAGGAACATCATCTACAAATCAGCTGTTAGGGCAGCTGGGTGGGGTTTGTTGAGGGGGAGTTACTGCCCTCTTCAACTGGCCCGCTCTACACCTGGCTTTTTAATGCACCTCACTATGCAGGGCTCACAGTACATCATACTTCACATATAACTCAATTAAACAAATATAATAATAATGATAATTAAACCCAAATTAAATTATATTAAGGATGGTATTGACAACTGGGAAGTAGCAAGATCTCAGAATATAATATGTATTAATGCACCTTTAATAATGATAATTAATGATAATCAAACTCATCCTAGGGCGTTGAACGCAGCGACTCCCCGTTCGCTCCAGATCATCTACACAAGTGGGACATCAAAAGTTATTAAAAACGTTCTAATAGGATTAACGGTGTTGTCATGGCAACGCCATGAATTTGGCGTCCGTTTTCAGCACTCGCCGCCGTGTTTAAAGAGTCATAACTCGCACAAACTGAAGCCGATTTGAGCGTAACTTAAATCGTTGGTCGAGTAGTCGACTCCGAATGTTGTGATTTAGGACATTTGAAAATGGGCGCGATAGTGCCCCTGCAGAGCACCAAATAAAAATGAATGAAGAATAAGATCAAACTTTGTCGTAGACAAAGAAATTTGGCACAGACGTGCGTCACGTGATCCCGATAAAAAAAGTCAATCATGGCACGCCTCTTTCCCATCGTGTTGCCATGGCAACAACCCGGTGTCAACTTTGGCGCAGCCAAACCAAAATTGGTACACGCGTGCGTCATGACTGTCCGAACAAAAAAGTACATTACATGGTTGCTAGGCAACCAACAGGAGGTCGGCTATTTTGGGAAAAATTGAGTGATCTGGCGCCGAAAGGCGCCATTTCTTGCCTTTGCTCTTTTATAATCTCGACCTAGTGTGGCAGGTAGGGCGCGGTAGCACCTCCCGGTTATTGGGGCGGCGTGCGGCCACCGGCGTCAACCGGCCAAACGAGACCCTCGAGGGCCTTTAAATGCCGCTTGCGGCTTTAATTATTATTTTATTATTATTATATAAAGCTAGGGGTGGTGCATTATTGACTTGAATCAAACCAATGTCTTCCTGTTCCTGTCGCGTGTGTTGAGTTCTGAGCGTAAATAAATTTAATGAGTATTTGTAAATATTGGTCCGCAGCTAGCCACTAAAATGTCTTGTCCTGAAACTCCTGATTATACTTTGATTAATAGAAACCAAAGTACCATGTTTCTTTCATTGTAAATGAGAATGAGGTCATTGATACTGTTTGAAATGTAAAACAAAAGTATCAACTGATTGTGATGAATTGGATATGAAAACACTCAAATGGGTTATTTCTGCAATTTCAAAACCTTTAACTTATATTTGTAATTGTCGTTTGAATATGGTGTATTTCCAAATAACATGAAAACAGCCAAGGTTATTCCTCTATTTAAACATGGTAACAAGCACCTCTTCACAAACTATTGACCCATCTCACTTCTCCCACAGTTCTCAAAAATCATAGAAAAAATATTTAATATAAGACTGGACTCATTCTTACAAAAGCATAATATAATTACTGACAATCAATATGGTTTCAGGAAAAAACGATCAACATCCCTGGCAATAATTGATACAGTTGAAGAAATAACCAATGCCATTGACTCCAAAAAACATGTAGCCGGTTATTGATTGATTTGACAAAAGCTTTTGACACTATAGATCATCATATTCTAGTAAATAAATTAGAGAGATAAGGTATCAGAGGAGTTGTTTAAATTGGATCAAAAGTTATTTATGTAACCGTCAACAGTTTTGGAAGATGGGTAATCATACATCTGCATGCTTGAACGTTGCTTGTGGAGTCCCCCAGGGGTCAGTGTTGGGCCCTAAACTGTTTAACTTATACATAAATGATTTATGTAACATCTCTTGAAAATGGTCCTCTTCGCAGATGATACCAATATGTTTTGTTCTGGTGCTAACCTTGATCAATTAATAGAAGTAATAAGCGCAGAATTAAAAAAATTAAATTATAGTTTGACTCTAACAAACTGACCTTAAATTAAGTAAAACTAAATTAATGATATTTGGTAGGCGCAGTAAGAAATTAAATGTTCAATTACAAATAGATGGATCAGTTATTGAAATTGTGAAGAAAATTACATTTCTTGGAGTAATAATTGATGATGAAATTCGATGGAAAGGTCATATAGAACAAATTGGGAATAAAATATCAAGAAACATTTCTATAATGCAGAAGTCAAAGTACCTTTTAGATCATAAATCTCTTCATATTTTGTATTGTTCACTGGTTTTACCTTATCTAAGTTATTGTGCTGAAATTTGGGGAAATAATTACGAAAGTTCACTGATTTCATTAACTCGTCTTCAGAAAAGAGCCATGAGAATTATCAACAAATCTGGTTATCTAGATCATACCAACATACTGTTCTTGGAATCAAAAGTCATTAAATTTGCTGACCTTATAGATTATCAAACAGCCCAAATAATGTTTAGAGTACAGCAGAATACCTTACCAAACAATATACAAAAACATTTTCTCACACAACAAAATGTGTACAGCCTCAGGAGTGCTGATGACCATAAATTTACAATACAACAATTCAAATCAACTATGAAAAGTGTTTGTGTTCCATTACCGGTGCCAAATTATGGAATGATTTAAGCTCAGATCTAAAACAATGCTCAAGTCTGAATCAGTTCAAGAAGAAATATAGAGAAAACATTTTTTTGAAATATGAGACAACAGAATTTAAAGATTCTAAGTGACTCGTCTCATGTGTGTGCCTTCCTTTTCATTTAAAAAAATTAAAAAAATATCTTTTTATTACTATTATTTATTCTCTTTTGAGTTTTGATAAACTCTATGTAGGAACAGGAAATGTATGTTATTAACTGTGTTTGGAACAGGGGGTGGGGTTAAATAAGTTTAACTTCTCCTCACTCCTTTTTGGACATGTGCACTTGTATATTTTTGGCTTTGTTCAACAGATCTGACAAGTTTGCGTTTGTCTTTTTTTATTCGTAACAGCCTTTATGTCTAAAATTTTGTAAAGGTGCCTTGTGTTGCTCACATGTTCAAAATAAAGAAGAAAAAAAAAAAAGCTTATATAAATTGATATTATCCAGGTTCGGATAATCTTCTGCTTTGTAAATGTGCTCATATTTAAAGTGCTGTGGCTGCTGGCCCCGTTGCTTACCTTTATACTCTGACCCTCCTGCGATAGAGTTGTAATGTAATGATGTCATACAGAAAGTGATATGGAGGACGATCAATGAATAAATGAATGTAAAATATTGAAATGACTTCAGATGTTGATGTAGTTGCATGTTAATATACTGTATATAGCAACATATATAAAGCTCCATCTCTGCCAGCCCTCGTCAATATTGTTTAATAGTGACCAGTGGAAACAGGCTGTCACAGCATTATTGTTATCTTTGCTTATTCATTTCTATCCAGTTCCTTTGATTCATAATAACTTAAACTTAGAAATTGGTGACATTGGTTCTATCAGCAATGATATGGTTAAAACAGATTCACAGTATAAGTAATACTTATAATTATCTATAAGTAATACAAAATTACCTATAGATAATAAGTACGGGGTCACATGTCTTTAGCATATTTCTCAACACACGTCTCTTATACTGTTTTTGAATTGTTGTAGACTATCAGCGCCTTTAAGGGTTCCTCTAGATTATTCCACAGATTTACACCTCTCCGGGTGATACAGTGACTTTTTAGGGTAGAATGAATACATTGTACTTTCAGATTATGAGTTCCCCTTAGATCGTAACTTCCCTCTCTTTTACCAAACATTTGTTGTATATTGTTTGGGAGCTGGTTGTTTACAGCTTATATATCTGTAACAAAGTATTATATTTTATGAGGTCATCAAGTTCATGGTGTTAGATTTTAAGAACAGTATATGTGTATGGTCCCTATATCCGACATTGTGAACAATTCTAATAGCCTTCTTTTGGAGTCTATATAAAGCCTGTAAATGACTATTGAAGGTGTTTCCCCAGACCTCAGAGCAATAATTTATGTACGGTAGGATTAAGGAACAGTACAGGGTGAAAAGAGCCTTGAGGTCCGGGAAAAATCTGCACTTGCCCATTATGGCCACATTTTTCGCCATTTTCTCACGAATGTTATCTATTTGTGGTCTCCAGCTAACCTTATGATTGAAGATCACACCCAGAAATTATATTCCTTTACTTGTTCTATTCGAGTATTGTCAATATTGATTTGAATCTGAACGTCACTATTCCGTTTACCAAATAAAATTAAAATTAAATAACATTTTTGTTTTCACTATGTTCAGCGATAGTTTATTTCTATTACACCAATGTACAACAAAAACAATTTAGGTCCTAATATTGACCCCTGGGGGACTCCGCATACTATGTTCCTCCGTCTGATACATGTTCATTAATTTGTACGTATTGTTTTCTTTCAGTCAAATATGACTTCAACCAATTGTTTGCAATCCCTCTGATCCTGTTATTATTTAGTTTATTTAAAAGTATTTCATGATCTATAGTGTCAAAGGCTTTCTGGAGGTCTATGAATATACCCAATGAATACAGCTTATTGTCAATATTGTTGGTGACTTCTTCGCTTAGATTGATTAATGTGTGTGCAGTTGACCTGTTGCTTCTGAACCCAGAGCCAAAACTTGTATTGGTTCAGTATCAGATATTTTAGCCGATACCCGATATTGTATTTTCCTGGTATCGGCTCCGGTATCTGTCAAAATATTGTGAATAAAGTAATCATGTGTTTACATTTGGTGTATTGTTATTAACTGAATGTGTGTGTGATGCAAAATATTCTCAAATCCATTTGTATGCATTGAACTGTTGAACTCAAGCATGTGTTAAAGTGACTTCCTGAGGAACAGGGACTTTGTGGTAATAAAGTTAACCTGTAGATAAGATAACGCTGTTTATGTTTACACAGAGAAGAAATAAAGCCATAAAGATGTAACTTTTTGTTTACGAGGGGCTGTTAGCCCCTGGGAATTATTCGGGAGATAGATTCACATGACCTGTTTGACCTGTCTTCCTAGGTTTGGGGAAGGAGGAGGTTACCTATTATTTACTTGTAATTTGTGTAAGGAATGGGGCGTGTTATTTTCTTTAATAAAAACTTGAGAATCGAGAGGGACAGTGTGAGAGACTTGACAGTGCTGGCATAGGCTATCTGATACCAGTAATGAATCGGTCTCTAATAATAATATCCCTCAAAATCATCTTGAGGGCCAGAGCTTCTATGACGGAGGGCCGGTTTTGGCCCCTGGGCAAAAATCTTCCAAAAAATTGGAAGGTTTTTTCAGAGGGATTTTTAACATCTAATTCCAGCCTGATTTATTCAGCTTTGAAAAAAAAAAAACAAAGTGAAATTTTAGTTTTTACAGATTTTCCACTTGTGATTAATTTATTCAAAAACTAAGCCAGATCCAAATCCCTCTGAACATTTTTTTGTGACTAAAATGTCAATGAAATAAATCCATAAATTTAAACCTGGGTCTGGCATTATTTAGATTTTATTGTTTTATGCAGAAAACACCTTATTATTATATGAATATATTGTTTCCTCATATTTATATCGGTAATGTTCAACAAAAGTTTCAAATGGATATCTCTACATTATGTTATTCACCTGCAGCGTCTGGCCTTAAAGAACAACTAAACACCAAATCCAGTTTTTTTTACTGATAAACTGTCTCAATGGGGCGGTCATCTCATAGTGTTGTCTACTGGTCCCACGTGACATTATTCTGAACTATTATAGCGCAAACAGTGTGTTAAAACTCCTAACTTTGGGCCTGAAAACTATGACGCGCCCCCTGCGCCCCACTTCGAGGGTAAACTCTGCTACTAACATTAGAATTTCCTAAAGATTGGCTGGAGACGTGTCCATGGCCTCCACAGAACGTCATAAGTGCTGCCCATTGTCCTGCCCATTGTCCTGCCCATTGTCCTGCCCCTGTACCTGTGGTTTATAACCAAGTCCCTCCCATGTAATCAGTCTGCTGTGATTGTGCCAATGCAAATGTCGAGGTCAATCAAGGCCAACACACTCACCCCCCGCATGTCACCCCAAACTTCAGAGACCGCCTCTTTCACGGCAATTTTTGACTTTTGTTTGTGGGTGGGGAAAGGCTTTGGCACGTCCGTTTAGGTACTCTTTAAGGAGAAACTTTCTGACGACTGGACGTGGCTCATGGACCACAAATCAGAGTCTGTTGAGCAAAGCATTTTAAAGTCTGTGTCATGTCACTAAACATGAAGAACATCTGCTTTTAGGCTTATAAACCTGTACCTGAGCATCTTGATCTAAAGTTTAAGAGTGAAAAGGTCTAAACTATTGGTTCTTTAATCCTGCTCATGTGGATTTGGTGAAGGAGAACATCAGTTTATCAATAGTTTCAACAACATTAAAGATGTTTAAGTGTTTTATCTTACTGTTAATGCTAAAGGTTATTACTTTAGAGTCTAATTAACAAGGAGTTTACCTACGTAGAATCTTCCTTTATAATAGGGGAGACCGGGGAACTCTGCAACTCACTGATCTCTTGAGCTCTGACTCTCAAACTTTTACACAAAATGCCCACGTTTATCGACTACAGACTGAACTAAATATAATTCCTGAAACATTAACACAGACGCATGAGATAGAGTCAAATCAAAAACTGCCTTTGTTACGTCAGACTCCAGTGGGTGTTAGAGAATAAACTATAGTGTCTGAGAGGATAGATGAAGAATAGGCAGAGTCTGGATGTTTTATGCAGGAGACGTTTATTTGCCATCGGTGCAGGACCCGGAGACATGAACTCCAGACATTGTGCTTGTCTTACTGTTGCACTTGATGGTGAATGGACTCAGAGTGTGATTTTTGATGGTTTTATTCTCTGTAAACACAACATGACAGAAGATGTAAATGTTGTACATGTTGCCTGCTGTTTGACAGTAGCAGAGCTTCTGTTTACAGTTGGCGTGAATGTACCTCCCCCTTGTGGTAGAATGTATGAATTTCACTAACCGCAAATCTAAAGCGCTGGCTCAGTATTGATGCACTTTAAAAATAGATAGAAATAACAATGATGACTAGGATAAGAGTCACACAAGTTATGAAATATAAAGAATTTGAGGGGTGGTTTCTTTCTATGTCCTTTCCTTTTTATCCCCACTTTACCATTCAAGTCTGCCTATGCTTCCACAGAAGAGGGATCAATACCCTCTGTCCAGCGTCATACTGATACTCATACTCAAGATACTCAAGACAGGGATAGTACAACTGCACAGCTTGTATGATGTGGATATGATGGAGTCCTTATAATGGAGAATGTGAGTTGCATACATGTCTTTGTGAATAGTGAGTCCAGTTTTCTGTAGAGTCTTTGAAGTTGTGGCCTTTGTTTTAAGCTCTCTGAGAATGGGAGTGAACCAGGGTGAGTGAAGGAGACAGATCGAGTTATGGAGGTGAGTGTTGTAATCTCTCAGAAAGGCCATCAGTACTGGGGAGGTGATTGATATGGGATGTTAAATTGTCCTGTTTAACTAAAGTCAGTTTTCTCTTTTAATCCAGGGTTTGCCGTCGCCTTATACCAAAGTTCCCTCTGTATCATTTTAGACCGTCCCCTCCTCAGACCTGGAGCTTAAAACTCCTCTGCACAGACAGCAGCTCTCCACCGGGGGCGCTCTCACTCTTGGATCATTACTTATCATTTGTGGTTCATTTAGGAGAGAGAGCACAACATGAGGAAAAGCAGGAGAAAGAAAGAAGAAACAAGACTTTAAAAGCTTTCTGATCATTTTCATAATAATCATCATGAGTCTCAATGATGAAATGATCCAAACGAGGTGTTTCTGTGGAGTTTGCTCATTCTCCTGTTTCAGACTCTGAGGGGCCGGCTTCACTCAGGTCTGTCACATTCTTTACATTATTGCAGAAAAACCCAGTTATGCAACATCTCAGTGTCTGTATGAGCCACTTACTCTCAGCAGCAGGGGGCGCTGTGGCTGCACAGGTGTGATGATGGTCTGATGATGATGGGGAGTCATGTGTTCAGAGGTGAGGACCAGCTCCCGGGGTCCAGGGGCTGGTTCTAAAACACTTAAAACAGGTAAAAGAACACAAAACACTGAAAAAACGGGGGGAAAGGCGGAAAAAAACATGCGACAGAAACGCAAAAGAGGCTTTAAAAAATGCCCAAAACCACAAAAACACTAGAAAAAGAAAATTTTTAAAAAACGTGACAAAAAATATAATAATCTGGAAAAACGAGCAATAAAACACAAAAATAAAACGTTTTCAAAATGCAAAAAAAAAAACGTGAGTCCAGGGGCTGGCTCTGTGGAGGTGTGAGGGGAGTTAGGGGGAGGTCCTGGGGGGAGGGGTCCTCTGGCTCCTGGCCCCTCACCTCCTCTCTGGGATCAGTCCGTACATGGACCTGGGACTGTGCTGATCCGGACCATTCTCAGTAAGTCTCACTTTTTACATTGTAAAGGTTTAGTCCTGGTTTAGTCACTTTGATGCTAATGTTGTTACTGATATTTTTTGAGATTCCAAACCTTTGTTTTTTTTACTTGAGTGAATGAAACAGCTGGACGACTGAGACTCTGCTCCTGGTTTAGGACTCGCTCTTTCATGACCAGTGTTAGGAGCGTCTTTTTTTTTTTTATAATCTTTTTTATTATTTTTGCGTTAGAGACAAACAAACAATTACCCCGGGGATCTCAGCAAAACTAAATAGATAAATGAAGTAAAAATAAATAAATGAATACATGTACACACAGGAATAGCTCACTTGCAAAAACAGATAAGTGCCATTAAAAAAGCTCAACCTAAGCTCGAATAATTCTTTACAGTGTTTTCATTTCCAGACTTGTTTCAGCGCCTTAAAAATATAAAGTCATTTGTTCTTAAATTAAATTCACAAAACTTTAGTTTCATCATTAGTCTTTACTGATGATTCTCCGGGTTCACGTTTGTACAATGCGCCTGAAGTTTATTGTATTAGGTCCTTTATTAATGCTGTTTATTACTTTATTTCTTTATTTCTTTATTCTTACTTTATTCTTTATTTCTTACTTTATTTCTTTGTTTCTTTATGTCTTTGTTTCTTTGTCTCTTACTTTAGTGTAGAGGAGCCCAAAGTGTGGCCCTCATGTCAGATCTGTCTCAGGCTTAGTTTAGTTTAGTTTAGTTTAGTTTAGTTTAGTTTATTGAGCAGTTAAAATTCTGCTCAAAAGGCTGAGACTGATCAGGTTAGAAACAGACCTGTGGAAGTCGGTCTTTACTCCGGGGTTACCCTAACCCGGGAGCTGAAACATGACTTTGACCTGAGGTGTTTAAACTGAACTAAAGTTTTAAAAGAGACCGAGTGATTCTTCTTTTTGTCACATCAGAATGAATGTTTCTGTAAATGTCTTCTGTGGGTGTTGAAATAGCTCAGCTTAGATTTACATGTGGGACATGATGAGGGACATTGGACTAACTCAGACCAGCTTTAGATGTTACAGTGTGGGACATATGAGGGACATTGGATTCAACCTTAGACTCAGCTTAGAGTCAGTGTGGGACGATGGGAATGGGAATCAACAGGTGACGTTGTGGGACATGACCCTCAGACTCACCTTAGATTTACAGTGTGGGAATGATGAGGGACATTGGGATTCTAACCTCAGACTCAGCTTAGATTTCAGTGGACTGATGAGGACTTGATTCTAACCTCAGACTCAGCTTTAATGTACAGTGTGGACATGATGAGGGACATTGGGATTCTAACCTCAGACTCAGCTTTAGATGTTACAGTGGGACATGATGAGGACATTGATTCTAACCTCAGACTCAGCTTTAGATGTTACAGTGTGGGACATGATGAGGGACATTGGGATTTCTAACCTCAGACTCAGCTTTAGATGTTACAGTGTGGACATGATGAGGGACATTGGGATCTAACCTCAGACTCAGCTTTAGATGTTACAGTGTGGGACATGATGAGGGACATTGGGATTCTAACCTCAGACTCAGCTTAGATGTTACAGTGTGGGACATGATGAGGGACATTGGGATTCTAACCTCAGACTCAGCTTTAGATGTTACAGTGTGGGACATGATGAGGGACATTGGGATTCTAACCTCAGACTCAGCTTTAGATGTTACAGTGTGGGACATGATGAGGACATTGGGATTCTAACCTCAGACTCAGCTTTAGATGTTACAGTGTGGGACATGATGAGGGACATTGGGATTCTAACCTCAGACTCAGCTTTAGATGTTACAGTGTGGGACATGATGAGGGACATTGGGATTCTAACCTCAGACTCAGCTTTAGATGTTACAAGTGTGGGACATGATGAGGGACATTGGGATTCTAACCTCAGACTCAGCTTTAGATGTTACAGTGTGGGACATGATGAGGGACATTGGGATTCTAACCTCAGACTCAGCTTTAGATGTTACAGTGTGGGACATGATGAGGGACATTGGATTCTAACCTCAGACTCAGCTTTAGATGTTACAGTGGGGACATGATGAGGACATTGGGATCTAACCTCAGACTCAGCTTTAGATGTTACAGTGGGACATGATGAGGGACATTGGGATTCTAACCAGACTCAGCTTTAGATGTACAGTGTGGGACATGATGAGGGACATTGGGATTCTAACCTCAGATCAGCTTTAAAAGATGTAACAGTGTGGGACATGATGAGGGACATTGGATTCTAACCTCAGACTCAGCTTTAGATGTTACAGTGTGGGACATGATGAGGGACATTGGGATTCTAACCTAGACTCAGCTTTAGATGTTACAGTGTGGGACATGATGAGGGACATTGGGATTCTAACCTCAGACTCAGCTTTAGATGTTACAGTGTGGGACATGATGAGGGACATTGGGATTCTAACCTCAGACTCAGCTTTAGATTGTTACAGTGTGGGACATGATGAGGGACATTGGGATTAACCTGATCAGTTTAGATGTTACAGTGTGGGACATGATGGGGACATGGGTCTAACCTCAGACTCAGCTTTAGATGTTACAGTGTGGGACATGATGAGGGACATTGGGATTCTAACTAGACTCAGCTTAGATGTTACAGTGTGGGACATGATGAGGACATTGGGATTCTAACCTGACTCAGCTTTAGATGTTACAGTGTGGAACATGATGAGGGACATTGGGATTCTAACCTCAGACTCAGCTTTAGATGTTACAGTGGGGACATGAGAGGCATTGGGATTCTAACCTAGACTCAGCTTTAGATGTTACGTGTGGGACATGATGAGGGACATTGGGATTCTAACCTCAGACTTCAGCTTTAGATGTTACAGTGTGGACATGATGAGGAATTGGATTCTAACCTCAGACTCAGCTTTAGATGTTTACATGTGGGACATGATGAGGGACATTGGGATTCTAACCTCAGACTCAGCTTAGATGTTACAGTGTGGGACATGATGAGGGACATTGGGATTCTAACCTCAGACTCAGCTTAGATGTTACAGTGTGGGACATGATGAGGGACATTGGGATTCTAACCTCAGACTCAGCTTTAGATGTTACAGTGGGGACATGATGAGGGACATTGGGATTCTAACCTCAGACTCAGCTTTAGATGTTACAGTGTGGGACATGATGAGGACATTGGGATTCTAACCTCAGACTCAGCTTTAGATGTTACAGTGTGGACATGATGAGACATTGGGATTCTAACTCAGACTCAGCTAGATTTACGTGTGGCATGATGAACTGGATTTACTAGATCAGCTTTTGTTACAGTGTGGGACATGATGAGGACATTGGGATTCTACCTTACACTCAGCTTTAGATGTTACAGTGTGGGACATGATGAGGACATTGGATTCTAACCTTAGAAACAGAAACGTTCAGCTTCAGTGTGTGACTCTGACTGAAACAGATCCGTCTTTATTGCTTTTTTATCTCTGATTCAGGCCTTTATCACTTTGTTTTTATTGGAGCCGTAAACGGACGATCACTTCATCTGTCTCACAAACTCCTTCAGTCTATTGCACATTTTAGTCCTGGTTAGTCCTGGTTTAGTCCTGGTTTAGGCCTGGTTTAGTCCTGGTTTAGTCTAGTTTAGTCCTAGTTTAGTCCTGGTTTAGTCCTGGTTTAGTCCTGGTTTAGGCCTGGTTTAGTCCTGGTTTAGTCCTTGTTTAGTCCTAGTTTAGTCCTGGTTTAGGCCTGGTTTAGTCCTGGTTTAGTCCTGGTTTAGTCCTGGTTTAGTCCTAGTTTAGTCCTAGTTTAGTCCTGGTTTAGTCCTTGTTTAGTCCTAGTTTAGTCCTGGTTTAGTCCCAGTCTGGTCGGTGTCTGTAATGCTGCACTGATGGGGATTGGATCCAGATGACTTTAGGCACATTTTTGGGGGTTCTTCAGGGGGGCTGTGACGGCACTGCACATGTGTGTTAGAGGGGTTGCTCATGTTAAAGGTTCTGTATCATGCTATTTTAGCCATTCCAAAGTAAAGTATAGCATGTATATGATATATTGTACCTCTATCACTATGGAGTACTCATTTTTGAGAGAAATATAAGTATTTTTGGGGGGTATTTTCCCTACCCGGAAGACAAGACGCTTCGATTCAGTTAACTCCGCCCCTGTCTCCGCTCATTCCACATTTACAGTATTATAAATATAAATATTGCTGCAAAAAGTGAAGTTACTTCACATAATGCAGTTATAAGGGGTTGACATGTGCAACACAGTTTCATAAATGGCTAACACACACGCTAACACACACGCTAACACACATGCTAACACGCGTTTTGATTGACTCACCGCTCAGCATGGCCTCCCCATAGTCGGGTGTTTACGTTATGGCCCTCGTGTTGGTTCTAAAAGTGAATCCACTTTGATTCTGGCCAAGGTTCACCAAGCATCCATCAGGTTGGTTGATAAAGTCGCTGAATCCCAGAAAGAAATTCCAACTTCTGGCGAGTGCACTCTTCTTTAGGAAGGCTGACTAGTCCTCTCGTAGCCAAACCATGGATCTAATAGAGCCAAACGCGCATCCGTGACATTATCGTTGGGTAAGAAAAATGAACAGGCGGTGTCCAGAGTAGGTTAGAAAGAGCTCCGTCTTCACAAACAATGCACCCTCCGGCCGCGGGAGCGTTTGCTTACTGTCCCGGGACAGCACAGACGGTCGGAGACGGAGAGTTTCTTTTTTTTGTTCTTTTTTTTTGTTCTTTATTTCTCTCTTACAACAACAAAAAAGCTGTTTTATAAATTAAAATCAGGCTGTAAGGCATTACATTACAGACGTACAGCACTTCCGTTCCCTTGTGACGACACAACTGAACAGCTCAGCGGTTTACCAGGAGAGGGCGGAGCAGCTGCTCAGAGAGCAGGATTCAGGAGGATTACTTAGAACTGTGTGAATGAAGCCAAAAACCGCTCTGGGGTGTTTTGAGAAGGAAATAGCAACAACATGGTTAAAAACTCCAAAAAGTCGATTTTGCATGATACGGGACCTTTAAGTGTGTTAGGGGGTCCAAGGGGCTCTGGAGGGTCACTCATGTTAAATGTGTTAGGGGCCCAGGGGAGCTCCTGGACCCCCTAACACACTGAACATCGACATCTGGAGGGTCGATGTTAAGGTTATGTAAGGCAGTGGTTTCCCTCTGACTCAAGGATTAGTGCAGGTATGGGCAAACATTTTGATGTAAGGGCCACATTGGGTTTTTGAACTCGCCAGGAGGCCGGACCAGTTTGGAGCATTTCAAACAAGTACAACTCTCAATTTGACTGTAATGACACATTACTCAAGTGCAACAAATTGCAGCAGTTATGTCGTATCCTTCTTCATGTCAGTGAAAATTTTGATATTGTTCACCCTTTAAACCAGGGGTGTCAAACTCATTTGGGTCGTGGGCCGAAATCCAGCTTCCCCGGTGGGTCGTGGCCACATATAATGTAAACTGGAAAATACTATTGAGAAAATATTTTCCAATAAATTAATAATTTATGAACTGTGATTTTTAAATAGAGCTGATTTGGTCAAAAGCCCGACAGGACTGTAATAAAAAATAATAACGGCTTACACCTGTTTTGCGCTTTACAAGCCTGTGTCTCAAATTTCTCAAAGTATACTGTAGTCATTATACTGTAGTCATTATTCATTCTCTACACACTCTGTGGTGATAAGCTACTATTGTAGCCTGATCTCTTATTATGTCAGTGCCCTCTACTGGACACGTGTGAAATTCTTACCCTTTTTTTAAATCTAAATTGGCCCCTGGTGGCTGGAATGAGCACACTGGTTATTTCCTTAAAAAAACATAACTCCCCACAGGAATGGGCTAGAGACTTACTTTTTTTTTGACATACTCATGAATTTTTGCTCTACATGATAGGGGCCGGATTAAATCATCTCGCAGGCCGCATTTGGCTCGCGGGCCTTAGTTTGCCCACCTCTGATTTAGTGTCATGTTCAGAATGAAACTAAATTCTCTCAAAGTCAAACGTTTTACTGAAAAACATCATTAACGTCTCAACTTAACCTTTCAGGTTAGAGTTAGGGTTAAGAGTTAACCCTAACTCTAACCTTTACAGATTTTCTCCAGTTTAGTTTTAACCAAATAAAAGCTCCTTGAAAACAGTGTTAAAAATAACGACAAAAACTAGATGAAAACGCAACAAAAGAAAACAAGAAGTAAAAGATCAGTTTTGCTGGTCTTAGCTTTCAAATGAGTTACACAATTCGATTTGGGTAAAGCTGAACTGGAGAAAAGGTTCAGGGGTTAAGGTTAATATAATTGTGTTAATAACTATGTGTCAGATGCCCTTTCACAGCAGCAACAGTATCAGAACAGTTTCTGCTTTCCATACTTTCATTGTTCCGATACCAGTAGAACCTACACCTTTTATTCTGGTATCGTTTAACAGGACTCAGCAGCGACTGGGGGCGATGATGATGATGATGATGTCAGTGTAAGTGTATGTGTGCAAGGGGGGCTCAGGGGGGCTCTCGCCGGTCGATGATTATGTCTGTTTAAGTATGTGTGTAAATGTGTGTGTGCGTCTGTAACATGGAACAGACTCAAGGCCTCGGCGTCTCCGCGGCAACAAGCCCAGACCAGGACCAGACCTGGGTTAGTGCCAGTTTGGTCCCTGCCTTTTTTGGTCCGAGTTTATTTAGAGGAAAAGACAAATTAACTTTTGACTTTGGAGACGTTTAGAGAAGTTTAGTGAAGTTTAGAGAAGTGAAGAGAAGTTTAGAGAAGTGAAGAGGAGTGAAGAGGAGTGAAGAGGAGTGAAGAGGAGTGAGGAGGAAGATACTGACTCCTCTGTAAACAGGGTCTAAACCAGGTCTAAACCAGATCTAAACCAGGACTAAACTGGGTCTAAACCGGGTTTAAATCTGGTCTTAACCAGAACTAAAGGTGTTTCTCTGAGCTCAGGATCTGATCCGGGTTCAGGAAATTCCTCATCAGGGACTTCCTCAGATCTTTATCCAGGAATTCACCGACTTCACCCAGAGTCACCCGAGTCCAGACCTGGTTTAGACCCCAGGCCTTGTGAGGTCAGTGCTGTCCTCTACAGGGCCTGGTTTAGACCCCAGGCCCTGTGAGGTCAGTGTTGACCTCTACAGGGCTGGTTTAGACCCAGGCCCTGTGAGGTCAGTGCTGTCCTCTACAGGGCCTGGTTTAGACCCCAGGCCCTGTGAGGTCAGTGCTGTCCTCTACAGGGCTGGTTTAGACCCCAGGCCCTGTGAGGTCTGCTGCTCTAGGGCTGTTTAGACCCAGGCCCTGTGGGTCAGTGCTGCCTCTACAGGGCCTGGTTTAGACCCCAGGCCCTGTGAGGTCAGTGCTGTCCTCTACAGGGCCTGGTTTAGACCCCAGGCCCTGTGAGGTCAGTGCTGACCTCTACAGGGCCTGGTTTAGACCCCAGGCCCTGTGAGGTCAGTGCTGTCCTCTACAGGGCCTGGTTTAGACCCCAGGCCCTGTGAGGTCAGTGCTGACCTCTACAGGGCCTGGTTTAGACCCCAGGCCCTGTGAGGTCAGTGCTGACCTCTACAGGGCCTGGTTTAGACCCCAGGCCCTGTGGGTCAGTGCTGTCTCTACAGGGCCGGTTAGACCCAGCCCTGTGAGGTCAGTGCTGTCCTCTACAGGGCCTGGTTTAGACCCCAGGCCCTGTGAGGTCAGTGCTGACCTCTACAGGGCCTGGTTTAGACCCCAGGCCCTGTGAGGTCAGTGCTGTCCTCTACAGGGCCTGGTTTAGACCCCAGGCCCTGTGAGGTCAGTGCTGTCCTCTACAGGGCCTGGTTTAGACCCCAGGCCCTGTGAGGTCAGTGCTGTCCTCTACAGGGCCTGGTTTAGACCCCAGGCCCTGTGAGGTCAGTGCTGACCTCTAGAGCGGTGCGATGCCACAGTAACACAGCGGTTAGTGCTCGTGCTTCACAGCTAGAAGGTCCCGGGTTCAATTCCCACCTGGATGGTGCCTTGCTATGGAGTTTGCATGTTCTCCCCGTGTCTGCCTAGGTTTCCTCTGGGTACTCCGGTTTCCCCACCACTAAAAACATGTACAATAGGCCAGGATGAATGATGGTGGTCAGAGGGAGTTGGTGCAGATGTGTGCGGTCGTATCCCCCAGGGGAAACTGAAGCTACAAACGTAGTTTACCTCCACCGAGGGTGGAGTGAATGTAAAACAGTCTCATGTAAAGCGCTTTGTGACCATGTCTGTGAAAGGTGCTTTATAAATAAAGCTCTTCTTCTTCACTGAGGCGGAGTCACGGATCAAAGAACTTTTATTGTCATTATAACAACACATGATACAACAAAACAGATTCAGCCCAAATATGTTTATAGAACAATCAGATCATGGCACTTTCTGACCAACATTTAGACCATTTAGACCAACATTCGAGTTTTTATTCTCACATTTGTTTTGTTTGGGACTGTGCACATGGACTCATGCATGTAAACACACCACGCCAGATTGTAGCCCTGGGCTCATTTACAGTGAGGAAAATAAGTATTTGAACACCCTGCTATTTTGCAAGTTCTCCACTTAGAAATCATGGAGGGGTCTGAAATGTCATCGTAGGTGCATGTCCACTGTGAGAGACATAATCTAAAAAAAAAAATCCAGAAATCACAATGTATGATTTTGTAACTATTTATTTGTATGATACAGCTGCAAATAAGTATTTGAAAACCTGAGAAAATCAATGTTAATATTTGGTACAGTAGCCTTTGTTTGCAATTACAGAGGTCAAACGTTTCCTGTAGTTTTTCACCAGGTTTGCACACACTGCAGGAGGATTTTGGCCCACTCCTCCACACAGATCTTCTCTAGATCAGTCAGGTTTCTGGGCTGTCGCTGAGAAACACGGAGTTTGAGCTCCCTCCAAAGATTCTCTATTGGGTTTAGGTCTGGAGACTGGCTAGGCCACGCCAGAACCTTGATATGCTTCTTACAGAGCCACTCCTTGGTTATCCTGGCTGTGTGCTTCGGGTCATTGTCATGTTGGAAGACCCAGCCTCGACCCATCTTCAATGCTCTAACTGAGGGAAGGAGGTTGTTCCCCAAAATCTCGCAATACATGGCCCCGGTCATCCTCTCCTTAATACAGTGCAGTCGCCCTGTCCCATGTGCAGAAAAACACCCCCAAAGCATGATGCTACCACCCCATGCTTCACAGTAGGGATGGTGTTCTTGGGATGGTACTCATCATTCTTCTTCCTCCAAACACGTTTAGTGGAATTATGACCAAAACGTTCCATTTTGGTCTCATCTGACCACATGACTTTCTCCCATGACTCCTCTGGATCATCCAAATGGTCATTGGCAAACTTAAGACGGGCCTTGACATGTGCTGGTTTAAGCAGGGGAACCTTCCGTGCCATGCATGATTTCAAACCATGACGTCTTAGTGTATTACCAACAGTAACCTTGGAAACGGTGGTCCCAGCTCTTTTCAGGTCATTGACCAGCTCCCCCCGTGTAGTTCTGGGCTGATTTCTCACCTTTCTTAGGATCATTGAGACCCCACGAGGTGAGATCTTGCATGGAGCCCCAGTCCGAGGGAGATTGACAGTCATGTTTAGCTTCTTCCATTTTCTAATGATTGCTCCAACAGTGGACCTTTTTTCACCAAGCTGCTTGGCAATTTCCCCGTAGCCCTTTCCAACCTTGTGGAGGTGTACAATTTTGTCTCTAGTGTCTTTGGACAGCTCTTTGGTCTTGGCCATGTTAGTAGATGGATTCTTACTGATTGTATGGGGTGGACAGGTGTCTTTATGCAGCTAAAGACCTCAAAACAGGTGCATCTAAATGTAGGATAATAAATGGAGTGGAGGTGGACATTTTAAAGGCAGACTAACAGGTCTTTGAGGGTCAGAATTCTAGCTGATAGACAGGTGTTCAAATACTTATTTGCAGCTGTATCATACAAATAAATAGTTAAAAATCATACATTGTGATTTCTGGATTTTTTTTTTTAGATTATGTCTCTCACAGTGGACATGCACCTACGATGACAATTTCAGACCCCTCCATGATTTCTAAGTGGGAGAACTTGCAAAATAGCAGGGTGTTCAAATACTTATTTTCCTCACTGTACATCCATCGTCCCACCCTCTCCCTGGCCTATTGTACATGTTTTTAGAGGTAGGAGAAACCTACACAGACGCGAGGATAACATAAGCTACACAGAGAAGAGTTTGCATGCAGTTTGTACTGTATACCAGTGGTCCCCAACCACCGGGCCGGGGACCAGTACTGGCCGTGACGCATTTTCTACCAGGCCGCAGAGAAGGGGGAAATAATTTATAAACGACCACAAGTCTCTCTAGAAAATCCTTTGGACTGGAGTTCATCTGGTTTAATGTTTCCAAAAGTTCATGGCGTTGCAGCTTCACAAGGTTTTGTCACAACATTTCACGCTTTCACAGGACAGAGCCGTATTTATCCCACTGTCACAGGACAGAGCCGTATTTATCCCACTGTCACAGGACAGAGCCGTATTTATCCCACTGTCACAGGACAGAGCCATATTTATCCTGTGCACATGTTTCTCAGCGTGCTCCCCATATACCCGTTAATCACCCTCACGTTACGGACCATGGATGTTCCCAACACAAGGACTGATGGATTTGGCTTCACTGTAGCATGATCCCGGCTCCGAGTCGATCCACATCCACAGCGGAGGAGCGCCCTCCTGCTGCTCCGTCCGCGCGCCCGAACGGAGCAGCAGACGTGTCCTCCCGGTCACTTGGTCCCAACGTGCCCGAGGAGGAGGCGCCAGTGCTCGGTCTCGAGGTGCGGGAGGAGGCGCCGCGGTCTTCGGGCTGCGTCTGTACTGCACACTCACATGTTTGCAGGCAGCGCAGGTCCGGAAACTGAGTCTCATGCAGCTGAAACCAGGTCTGGATCAGGACCAGGTCTAGACCTGGCTCAGACCTGCAGCTGTTCCTCCGTGCATTATATACTTTACACTTATAGTACTTGTTATATACTTATAATAGTCTGACGTCCCCCATGGTAAAAACATTGGTGGTATAACTTTCCTCTTGTCTTGTGATTTTTCGGTGCAGAACTAGAATAGTAAAACTTTCCTCATCTCACTGACAGGTTCTGCTGTTCTGGAAGATGTTACTCAAACACAGTTTTTTCACCCCATGATGCCCCTTTGGAACTGCAGGTTCATATTATCCCGTTACAGAGCAGGACAAGGGCATATGATCTCAGGAACTCTGCAACTACAATTATAATATACAATGTCCAATTAAACTGTTTCAAAAAGTTACTAAATGTTCCACAAGCTTTTCTCCATTAAGCTCAAAACTCCCCCCTCTGCAAGTGGAGGGAAAAAAACTTTGCACAGAAACTAAACAGATGAATCCAGACGGCACGGACTTCCTCTCCATCTTTTACAGCATTACAACAAAACATTTGAAAATAATATTTTGTGAATATTTAAAGTTACCGATAAATCAAAAAACCCACTTTAGAACTTAAAAAATAAAATCCATCAGCTGAATTATTGAACAAATGTTTTCAAATTCCACTTAGTAATTGTGTATCTTGAGCCGAGATCAGATGTTCCTCTCCTGCATCTACAGTAACACTAGGGTGTGATGTAACCGACTGGTTTGAGCCAAAGATCGAACATTTATCCACATCCTCGAAGACTTACAGAACACTGAAAAGTAGGGACGCACCGATACCAGTATCGGCTCAATACCATACTCTTGTTCTCGTACTTGTACTCATTAATGAGGTCCTGATACCACCTGACGTGTGGCTCCTCTCCACTGAGCAGAGCAAGGAGCAACAAACTGGAGAATTCTGCAGTGGAAAAAACAATGTTCCACATAGAGCTGACTTTATCACAGACGACTCTCCCTAAACCAGAGTCTGAGCTGGATTTAACCAGAGCTAAATGTTCCACATAGAGCTGACTTTATCACAGACGACTCTCCCTAAACCAGAGTCTGAGCTGGATTTAACCAGAGCTAAATGTTCCACACAGAGCTGACTTTATCACAGACGACTCTCCCTAAACCAGAGTCTGAGGTGGATTTAACCAGAGCTAAATGTTCCACATAGAGCTGACTTTATCACAGACGACTCTCCCTAAACCAGAGTCTGAGCTGGATTTAACCAGAGCTAAATGTTCCACACAGAGCTGACTTTATCACAGACGACTCTCCCTAAACCAGAGTCTGAGGTGGATTTAACCAGAGCTAAATGTTCCACATAGAGCTGACTTTATCACAGACGACTCTCCCTAAACCAGAGTCTGAGCTGGATTTAACCAGAGCTAAATGTTCCACACAGAGCTGACTTTATCACAGACGACTCTCCCTAAACCAGAGTCTGAGGTGATTTAATCGGTTACACCCCGCCATTCCGACACACCGCTACTCCGACGTTGAGGTCAAATTGTCGGAGTGGCGGTGTTTCCATTTATTATCAAACGTCCCGGCACTCCGACATTTTTTCCCCCCCTTTGTCGGAGTGGTGACACTTTTATCTTTTGTGCAACGTCCCGCTATTCCGACACACAAGATAATTATCAAAATACGTAGGCCTACTAGAATTAACTATATTTACGCTCACATCCACTCACACAGACAAAAGATTTCGAAAATGAAGTGTCACGATCACAAGAGCCTATAGGACCAGATATGCAGTGTTATTTCTTTATGTCTCTACACGGTTCCCTCTCGCGGCTCCCGTGTTTTTTGGGCACAAAACAAAACCCTGAGAATAGCTGACGCTGGAGGAGTCCGTACTCCATCACGCGGTGTACGGAGAGCCAAGTGCAGCGGCTCGTGCCACAGCCGCTCCTAGCTCTCAGCAAGTTTTTTTCTTCTGATGGCTGCACTCCAGCCATATGCACGTTAAATTGGGAATCTTTTTACGAATGGAGCAACACATGCATTGCGTCCTCACTCCTCTCTCAGTGCCGCCGCCTGTCATGCGCTCATTACGCACTGTGCGTCGGCTGTCTGATGCTCCAAGAGGCACCACTGAGGCCGCTGTGATTGAATGATGTTGAACAGTATTTGTGCCGCTGTTTTATTAATGCAGTTGACATAAAAACCATCCATATTAAATGAGAACGATGAGGAAGAGCAGCAAAGGAAACATGCCAGCATGGCCAGTGATCAGGGCTTATGGCACAATTACGCGGCACCACGGGTGGACCAGTGAACACCCACTTTTGTCCTTAGCCCACCCGACGGTCCTTATCATTCAGTGTCTACTGCGCGGTCTGCACCTTTGTCTGCAGGACAGACGCGCACTGGCTGTCTCTGTGCAGACTGACGCATCGCTCTGCTCCAAAAACTCTACCAGTTCCTTGTGTCCCCGACCAGTAACCCCTTCCTGCACCCTCCGCTGTGACCGGCTCCAGAGAACACTACAGAGAACTTTGTGTGGGGCATCATTATTGTTTTACATTTTGCCTGATGAATGAAGAGACCTGCACAATGCCTGTGCGTAAGTGTCCCCGATCGCAGGCAGCGTTGGCACGTGTTTCTTTTAGTCTACTCGTCTTCCTCATAACTGCAATAATAAAACAGTGGCACAAACAGTTATCATAGGGAAAACGGACACCTGCAGACAGAGGTTTACAGGAAGGCAACTCATACTGACCAGTATTTGATGTTTGACTCCAACCATCCACTCCAACACAAAATAGGGGTCATTAGGACACTTAGACATAGAGCTAAAGAGGTGCCTACCAGTGCAGAAGGAAAGGACAAAGAGGAGCAACATGTCCAGAGAGCCCTCTCAGACTGTGGCTATCCTAACTGGTCCTTCACTAAAGCACAAAGGACAAGAAGACCCAAAGAACAAGACAGACAGACTACAGAGCCCAGAAGGAAGGGAGTTGCAGTGCCGTATGTAGCCGGGGTCTCAGAGAAACTTCAGAGAATCTTTAGACAGTACAGGATCCCAGTCTACCATAAACCTGTGAACACACTGAGACAAAAATTAGTTCATCCAAAGACAAAACCCCCAGCCACAAACAAAGCAATTTGGTTTATTCTATTCGATGCAAAGAAGAAGAATGCAAAGAACATTATATTGGAGAAACCAAACAAGTCTTACAGAAGAGACTTTATCAACACCGAAGAGAAAGCACAAGCGGCCCTCAGTCGGCTGTGCACCTTCACCTTAAAGCCTCCAATCACTCCTTTGAGGACGGGGAGGTCAACATTCTAGCTAAAGAAGAACGTTGGTTTGAAAGAGGAGTAAAAGAAGCTATTTTTGTCAGAAAAGAAAATCCCTCCATGAACCGAAATGGTGGGCTAAGATTTAATCTTTCTGCTTTTTACTCCAATCTGCTTCGGGGGAAACCGAAAGGACACGATCAGTCCAAGAAGACGATACCTCAGCTAACAAAAGAACAATAGGCAGGTAATTAGCAGTGATCAGCCATGAATAGGACAGGACTGACCGATACTGGGGGGAGCAGGTCGTTACAGACGCTCTACTTCAAAGGTGTTTACCCACAGGTGAGAGTAGCTGTGATTAGAGGGGAGGAGCCGGTCTACCCCAACTCCTCCCAACTGTCTTTATATACACTGCGTGCTAAGAGTGTAACCTGTTCACTGACGAAGCCTTTTGGATGAGAGGCGAAACGTTTGGAGACCTCAACTACCAAGTACAGAAGATGACTCAAGTACCTTCTTTGAAGATGGACAACTCCTGTACGACTGAGAACTTACACAGACAGTGGCACAAACACTGTTTTTTATTTATTTAAAAAAGCTCTTCTTAATTCCATTCAGTCACCGTCGCCTCAGTGTGGGGACATTTTAAGGCAGACGCACAATGCGTAATGAGCAGCGGCATTGAGAGAGGAGTGAGGACGCAATATAGAATATAAATAAACAAAAATAATAATAAACAAAATGTGCTGCCGAGACGCAGGACGTAGATGTTGAACAACGAACACTGCGGCCGTGTTAACCGGTAGCATATCAGAAAGCAGTAAACAAAATAATGGACGTTGTTTTAGCAGTATTTCCTCCCCATTTATTAGCCATTACACCTTTCAATCATTTCTATTGATTCCAATTGCGGGAAACACACAATTAAACAACCATACGTTGTATTTTTCCAAATGTACTTTGAGACAGAATAACCATGGATCGAAGGTTACATGCCTTTGATCATTTTTGTTTAGGTTAATATTATTAGTTTATTTATTTTTTCGTTTTTAGTCCAAATCAGAAATGCATAAAATTAAAGTTCAAGTTATAAAAATGCTAAGTTTGAGAGGGACAGTTTAATTATGAGTGGCGCATAAAGTGGGATATCAATGCACAATGACGCACGTGTAACAGAGTGTAAAGGGTACGTTAAATTCTGGTAATAGGATTACCTACTTGTTGTCTTATTGTGATGTTAATGTACCTGGCAGTGTGTGTAGTCCACGTATGTCTTTTGTTTTGGTAGTCTGTCCCCAACGTTGGCACTTCCGGTTTGGTCGATATAACTGGTCAACTCCGCCTCTAGCTCTTTCTCTGTTCCTGTACTCATGAGAGAAAGGTTAGCGAGTTTGTATCTAGAAGCATCGTGTTATTAGATTAGCATCTGTGTAATTTTGGTTTGTCTTTATGTTACTATAATGTTTTCGTATCATCCATGTTATTATTTTATACTTACGTGTTGTTGTCCCCCCGTGTTTCTAGGCCTCGTTGGGCACATGATATTAGGCTAACGCCAAAACTTTTATTTCCCTCTGCCAGGGTCAAATAAATGGGGTTTGAGCGTGCTCTTCCCGATTGCAGCCTTGCCTCCTCTCCATGGTTCAGAGCACCATAAGCACAACACAACGCAGAGATCTTTATCATAGGTCACACACGCGCCCTGAATAGAATAAAAATAATTAATATCTGAAAAAAGGTTAAAAGCACAATCACATTTTACAACAAAAACTTATATTTCTGTAAATGCGAGTCTAATGATGGGCTCCAGGTTATCTGGAGCGCTGTCCGTGGGGCGCGTCATATGCGTGTCCATTATGCGTAAAAGCTCAGTGCCCCACATACTGTACACACCCCCATGCGCGCTGCTTCGTGGAGAAGGACTTGTTTTGGACAGTGTTTTGAACGAAGGGGAGCGCGTGGCTTGGTCAGCGCTGTGAGCGGTGCATCCACTTTTCAGTCTCTTTAAAGCCTCGAGTGACAGCTCCAGTGTCTGAGTGTGAAACGCACACGTCGAACTTCAGCGCTTTGTTGTAAAATACAGACTAGCCCGCACCTGTCACTGCCTTTGCCCAAAACCATCTCACGGCACGAGCCAGAGGGACTGAGAAATGCGCATAGATGGGCCGACAGCGGGGACTCTCAGAGCGGGGATGAACAGGGAAGGAGACGCTGAGCTGACTCCTCTAGCGCCATGAGGATCGTTAATACGCCTCTATCTTATCAGCTATTCTCACGAAATACCGGACAAAAGCCGAGGGCAAACAGATACGCTCAAACGATTGTCGGAATAGCGGTACCAAAAAGTGTCGGAATGATGGGGTGTCGGAATGACGGTTCGACCCCGATTTAACCAGAGCTAAATGTTCCACATAGAGCTGACTTTATCACAGATGACTCTCCCTAAACCAGAGTCTGAGCTGGATTTAACCAGAGCTAAATGTCACCTCAGCACTGGGGAAGCAGAGTTTACAAGATACAGGCTAATATTGCTAATTAGCAGCTAACTAGCTGCTAACAGCTCTGGTGATTCGTAAGCCGCATTATGCCAAAGGGTTTAATTAATCTGGAAATACAGATAATTATAGCATGTCCAGAGCAAAATTTAGCTGCAACAAAAATAATTTAAGTGCTGAAGGCGACTGGCTAAGTTACTATTCAGCTTATTCCGGCCCGCCCACTTTTGCCTCGTTTTGTCTCAGCACTTCATTGTATTGACACTTCCTGTAAAGCGTGAAGTCCATTCATTCAGCGGAGAACGAGGGAGAATGTTGGCTTGATTGATTTGATTTGTGTAAAATGTCCAATGTTCTTTTGCACCAACAAGTCAACACTGCACCGTTTCTCCTGCGCGGAATCAAAATGGCGCTGTGTTCATGTAGTAACTGATTTTATCTGGACTTCTCCTGTCACATGTTAACTGACAGGAGAGAAGGGGCGGGCACAATTCATGGCGGCGCAAACGCAAACTTCCGGAGTAAGGTGAATAAACACACGGGGAAACCCACACGGAACTGTAGCAAAGGCAACAACAGGACAATTAGCAGGAGTAATAAGTAACCATCTCAAAACTATGAATACAATAATGAAGAACAAACATGAAAACAACACTGGACATGTTCTGTTCTGTCTCTGATGTACAGAGTAATAAAATGTTAAATGATATTGAATAAAAACAAATGAATCAAGTAAAATGGCACACGTTCAATTCTAATAAACTTCTCACAAAAGGAAATGTAATGCTGTGAAAGTCTGTCTATGAACTTCAAAACATATGTTGAGGAAAATGCCTGGTACTTGTATCGTATTCAATATCGGCAAGTACTTAAATCAAAGTACTCGTACTCGTATCGTTTCCCAAAATGCTCTTAAACCTTTTCATATTAACTGTAAAATGCTTCATTCACAATGTAAATGGATAAGGACCCACTTTTGTTAAATTAACAAATCAATTGTATTGGAAAATACACAGCACACTCGGATAGATGTCCAAAAGATCTAGTATTTATTTAACGTTTCGGCCTTAGCCTTCGTCAGATCATTTTTATCTTATTCATTTGGATCACAATATGTTATATATTATATAAGGCCGAAACGTTAAATAAATACTAGATCTTTTGGACATCTATCCGAGTGTGCTCTGTATTTTCCAATACATTTAATTTCTGCTCCAGCACATGCACCTCATGAGAAGAACTTGGTGTGCGTTTTTGTTTTTCTAGTTTCAATTAACAAATCAAAACAATTGAACTGGTTAAATCTAAAGCTGCTACAAAACTATTTTCCTCCGATGTCAGAGGAAGAAGCTTTGCTCTCTCTGTGAAGCACTTTGGTCCTCCTGGTGTTGTTGTAAAGTGCTATACAAATAAACTTTGATTGATTGATTGATTGCTCTGTGGTGTTTTCTGATGTCAGAGGAAGAAGCTTTGCTCTGTGGTGTTTCCATGTCAGAGGAAGAAGCTTTGCTCTGTGTGTTTCCATGTCAGAGGAAGAAGCTTTGCTCTGTGGTGTTTCCGTGTCAGAGGAAGAAGCTTTGCTCTGTGGTGTTTCCGTGTCAGAGGAAGAAGCTTTGCTCTGTGGTGTTTCCGTGTCAGAGGAAGAAGCTTTGCTCTGTGGTGTTTCCTGATGTCAGAGGAAGAAGCTTTGCTCTGTGGTGTTTCCGTGTCAGAGGAAGAAGCTTTGCTCTGTGGTTTCCATGTCAGAGGAAGAAGCTTTGCTCTGTGGTGTTTCCGTGTCAGAGGAAGAAGCTTTGCTCTGTGGTGTTTCCGTGTCAAGAAGAAGCTTTGCTCTGTGGTGTTCCATGTCAGAGGAAGAAGCTTTGCTCTGTGGTGTTTCTGATGTCAGAGGAAGAAGCTTTGCTCTGTGGTGTTTCCTGTCAGAGGAAGAAGCTTTGCCCTGTGGTGTTTCCTGATGTCAGAGGAAGAAGCTTTGCTCTGTGGTGTTTCCATGTCAGAGGAAAAGCTTGCTTTGCCTGGTGTTTCCATGTCAGAGGAAGAAGCTTTGCTCTGTGGTGTTTCTATGTCAGAGGAAGAAGCTTTGCTCTGTGGTGTTTCCATGTCAGAGGAAGAAGCTTTGCTCTGTGGTGTTTCCATGTCAGAGGAAGAAGCTTTGCTCTGTGGTGTTCGATGTCAGAGGAAGAAGCTTTGCTCTGTGGTGTTTCATGTCAGAGGAAGAAGCTTTGCTCTGTGGTGTTTCCGTGTCGAGGAAGAAGCTTTGCTCTGTGGTTTTCCATGTCAGAGGAAGAAGCTTTGCTCTGTGGTGTTTCTGATGTCAGAGGAAGAAGCTTTGCTCTGTGGTGTTTCCATGTCAGAGGAAGAACTTTGCTCTGTGGTGTTTCCATGTCAGAGGAAGAAGCTTTGCTCTGTGGTGTTTCCATGTCAGAGAAGAAGCTTTGCCCTGTGGTGTTTCTGATGTCAGAGGAAGAAGCTTTGCTCTGTGGTGTTTCCGTGTCAGAGGAAGAAGCTTTGCTCTGTGGTGTTTCCGCACAGACACAAGTTATTTCTCTGACACTTCTTTAAACTGAATCTCGTGTGATGTGCCAGACGCAGGAAGTGGGCAGCCCCGGGGATTGTGGGTAATGCGGTTTCCAGGATCTGTATTCAGTCTTCCACTCACATGAACTCCGCTGGTCTACCGGCCTCGTCACCGAGAGTCTGCACAGGCTTTTACAGTGAGCTCTCAGTCGCCCAGGCGGTTACCAGACCCGTTTGAATCTTTAAAGTAAAGTCATTTAAGGTGAGAAGCTGCAGCAAAACGACAGGTTTTTCATCTGCAGGTTTTGGTCCAGTTCAGTCTCTAACTTTTAAACTTTTTAAACATCTTTCATTCTTCACTGATTCAGGAGGAGCCTATTGTGCATGTTTTGAGTTGTGTCTGTTCCTAATCAGAAGTGATGATTTAAAGTCTTCGTTATGAAACACTTTCCTCTGTGCGATGGCAGATGTTTCAGAGAGTGATGGACGGCTTTAGGCGGAGCCGCCGCAGAGTTACTCCATATCGGGTCTAACGGAGCCGCAAAGGCCCAGGGGAGACTCTGCACGGGACGATATCCACATTTCTCACGCCTCGAGGAGAAAAACATGTCACTTTATTGACATTTTGACAGAGTCGCCTGATGTTTCGAGAATCATCCAATCCTCTTCTTCAAAGGAACAAGCTGTTGAGTCACATCAGATGAATTAGATCAAACTTTGCTTGAATTTAACTAGAGTTGAGGAGTGTGCAAACACAAACCTGTGCACTGGAGTATGTCACCATCCAGCCTACAACTGATGGGACTCAGCAGCTTTGGCCTTTTCTTTGAAGAGAATTGGATGATTTTCGAAACGTAGGACAACTATGTAAAAATGTAATTGAATTAGCTCTCTGTGTTGTATCTGCCTGGATGATTGTAGCGCTGGCAGCATTTGTTCATGCAGAAAATGGACAAAGCCTTTCTGAAGCTTCTTGACCCTTTTAGGCACACTTTATATCGACTAAATGTATTTAATTATGATCATTATTATTATCAAGCTATTCTGTTTTGTTGTTGTTGTTTTTTCCCCCATCAGAACATGTGAAATCATGAATTAGATTGCACGTGGTTAGATTGCAGATTTCCAGTTCTGATGTACGTTTAGAAGGACCAGGTTTGTAGGACCACGATGGAAAGATAGACATCGTCTAGTTTCCGAAAACAAAGTTGCAAATCTCTTAGTCCTTGCAAATGATGTCAGAAGCATTCAAGCGGTTACAACATGTTAATCACAATTCAGCGCCTCTCCAGCAGTATATATCCAATAATTGGAAAATTTTTTTCATGATAACATTCCAAAAAACTTATTTTTGTTTTGGAAGTTGGACAAATGAGATCTGTTGTAACGTGAAGCACATCTTTTGACTCCTCGCCTAAAGCACATACTGGAAAACACACATTTCTTTAACAATGTAACGTTGGATGCTGTTTATTATCCTAAGTGTAAACCTGTGTTATTGTTTTTATTCAAAAATATACAAACTCTCATGATGCACCTAACATCACTGACGTCTGATTCTCCACAGTGATGTTGGAGATGGCGCTTCGAGGGTCAGTAGCTGCTGCTGCTGCCTCCACATCTGGTCCTGAGGCGGTCCAACCAGGCGCAACGGGACAGGTGAGGTCGGGTCACAGGATCAGGGTGTGACTGTTCAGCCACACTGGTCACACGCCTGTAGGAGCTTGTTTGTCTGTGTTCTGCCCGATGGTGCGTTCAGACCAAACGAGTCAACCGTCAGGATGCGGTCTGAGATCACCGGAGCGTTAGACACGGCGTTCTAAAGTGGAGTGCAGAAAGTCGGAATCAGGAAGTTTAGTGCTTGAAGCTGAGCAGATATAAACTCATCCTGGATCAGCTCTGTCGTTGTCGTCCGCACTGCAGGCAAAGACAAACATCTGGTTTCTTCTTAACACCAGGATTAAAGCTAATGTGTGTCTGCACTGGAAAAGGATTGGCGTTGATGATGATGCACAGATGGTCATAGCAAACTAAGACATCACCTCTAAGAATAATTCACTAAACACTAATGAATAAACCTCACTTACTGAGCATATCTTCTCCGTTCGCTTACTAAATCTGGATGCAGCTCACAGCCAATAGGGCCCAGAAGTATTTGAAACTCAGTCTACAGAATTATCTAAGCGCCCTTCCTAGTTTTATGTTGTCCGGTTTTAGTGTTTTTATAGATTTTGCATTTTGGCCCCAACCTGTTTTTATGTAACAAACAAAAATGTGACAAAACGAAGAAGAGTGTTAATCAGTTTTGCTTTTCCAGTTGGCTTTATTAATCATATTGTAGTTTTACAAATGTTAGGGTCAGGGTGCGGATTCAAGTGGTTAACGGTAGAAAGACGGTTCCCCTAAACACGGTTCTTCTCTACAAGCTCCTTCCCGTAATTCTGAACTGACTGACTGTTAGGTCTGAACGTTAACCCTCTGCCATGCCTGACATGAATCAAAGGTATCACAACTGTTCAAACACGCCGTCATGGCTCACGCTTTACATCTAAGCTTCACAAAGCTTCACCAGAGCTTCACAGAGTTCACCAGAGCTCACCAAAAGCTTCACAAAGCTTCACAAAGCTTCCCAGAGCTTCACCAGAGCTTGCCACCAAAGCATTCACAAAGCTTCACCAAAGGCTTCACCAGAGCTTCACCCAGAGCTTCACCAAGCTTCACCAAGCTTCACCAGAGCTTCACCAGAGTTCACCAGCTTCACAAAGCTTCACCAAAGCTTCACCAAGCTGTTCACCAGAGCTTCACAGAGCTTCACCAAAGCTTCACAAAGCTTCACAGAGCTTTCACCAGGTTCACAAAGCTTCACCAAAGCGTTCACCAAAACTCACCAAAGCTTCCAAAGCTTCACCAAAGCTTCACCAAAACTTCACCAGTTCCCCAAAGCTTCACCAGAGCTTCACCAAAGTTCACCAGAGCTTCACCAGAGCTCACCAAGCGTTCACCAGAGCTTCACCAGAGCTTCACCAAAGCTTCACCCAAAGCTTCACAAAGCTTCACAGAGCTTCACCCAAAGCTTCACCAAGCTTCACCAGAGCTTCACCAAAGGCTTCACCAGAGCTCCCAAAGCTTCACCAGGCTTCACCAAAGCTTCACCAGACTCACAGAGCTTCACCAAAGCCTTCACCAAGCTTCACCAAAGCTTCACCAGAGGCTTCACCGAAAGCTTACCAAAGCTTCCACCAAAGCTTTCACCAAAGCTTCACCAGGCTTCACCAAAGCTTCACCAGAGCTTCACCAAAAGCTTCACAGAGCTCAAGCTTCACCAAAGCTCACAAGCTTCACCAAGCTTCACCCAAAGCTTCACAAATCTTCACCAAGCTTCACCGAGCTCACCCAAAGTTCCCAGAGCTTCACCAAGCTTCACCAGGCTCACAAAGCTTCACCAAGCCTTCACCAGGCTTCACCAGTGCTTCACCAAAGCTTCACCAGAGCATTCCACCACTCTCACCAAGCTTCACCAAGCTTCACCAAGCTTCACAAAGCTTACCAAAGCTTCACCAGAGCTTCACCAAAGCTTCACCAAGCTTCACCAGAGCTTCAGCAGAGCTTCCAAGCTTCACCGAACAGCTTCACAAAGCTTCACCAAAAGCTCACCAAAGCTTCACCAAAGTTCACAAAGCTTCACCAAAGCTTCCCAGAGCTTCACCAAAGCTTCACCAGGCTTCACCAAGCGTTCACCAAAGGTTCCAGCAGCCTTCACCAAAGCTTCACAAGCTTACCAAAGCTTCACCAGTTCACCAGAGCTTCCCAAAGGCTTCGCCAACCCCAGCGCTCCAGCCTGCTCTCTTACTGTGCTCTGACCTGGACGGACCTCTGCTGAAGGCTAGTCGCTCTGATATCTGACCTGGTAGTGGCGTGTCCTCAGTCTGCACGAGGCGTGGCACCCTGGTGTTCCTGGTGGGGACGGCCGTGGGCATCGGGAACGAAAACTTCGAGCAATGCGTCGCTGTCCTGCTGGTCTCTGTGTGGGCGGTCGACGTGTCGCCTCAGACGTGCGTGTGGGGTGGTGCAGTACAAGCACACACCGCGCTCCGAGTCTCCACCTCAACACTTCCAGACCAAAGCGCAATTCCTGGCCGCCTCTGGACGCTGCCGTACTTGGGCGGGGACGCAACGGGGGCTGGGCCTGGACTCCTGCTGAGACGAGGCCTTCACGCGGCGCCGGGCGCAGGGCGGGCAGAGCGTGCCTCAGATCGCCGTGGTCATCACTACGGGAATCCGGACGACGTGGTGGAGCAGGCCGGCGGCTGAAGCAGCGGCGCATCATCTCTACGCCATCGGCTCAAGGACGCACGAGGAGGCTACGCGACGAATCGTGACCCAAAACGTTTGTACAGTGTGTCACGCTTCGGCGCTCTGCAGGAGATCTCTCTCAACGTGGTGCAAACGCTCTGCACCAGCGTCGAGGAGGCCAAGCGAAGGTTCTCAGCTGTCAAAAAAGGTTTAAGACAGGTCACTCAGCTCTAAAGGTAAGACAGGTCACTCAGCTCTAAGGTAAAGACACAGGTTCACTCAGCTCCAAGGTAAAAAGAGAGTCACTCAGCTTTAAGTAAAGAGACAGGTCACTCAGCTCTAAAGGTAAAGAGAAGGTCACTCAGCTCAAAGGGTAAAGACACCAGGTCATCAGCTCAAAGGTAAAGGAGCGCTCACTCAGCTTTAAAGTAAAGAGGACGGTCACTCAGCTGTTCCAAGAAAGAGACAGGTCACTCCAGCCTCCAAAGGGAAAAGACAGGTCACTCAGCTCTAAAGGGAAAAGACAGGTCACTCAGCTCCAACGGCTAAGGACAGGTACTCATGTCCAAAGGTAGAGACAGGTCACTCAGTGTCCAAAGGTAAGGACAGTCACTCAGCCTAAAGGAGAGACAGGTCACTCAGTCCAAAGGTAAAGAGACAGGTCACTTCGCTCCAAAGGTGAAGAGACAGGTCACTCAAGCTGTCCAAAGGTAAAGAGACAGGTCACTCAGCTCTAAGGTAAGAGACAGGTCATCAGCTCCAAGGTAAAGAGACAGGTCACTCGCTCTAAAGGTAAAGAGACAGGTCACTCCAGTCCAAAGTAAGAGACAGGTCAACTCAGTGTTCAAAGGTAAAGAGACAGGTCACTCCCAGCTCCAAAGGTAAAGAGACAGGTCACCTTTGTTTCCAAAAAGTAGTAAAGAGCAGTCACTACTGTCCAAAGGTAAAAGAGAAGGTCACTCAGCTCTAAAGGTAAAGAACAGGTCACTCAGCTGTCCAAGGTAAAGAGACAAGGTCACTCAGCTCCAAAGGTCGTAAGAGACAGGTCACTCGTCCAAAGGTAAAGAGACAGGTCATCTCAGCTGTCCTAAGTTATAAAGAGACAGGTCACTCAGCTGCCAAAGGTAAAGAGAGGTCACTCAGCTCTAAAGGTAAATAGGACAGGTCACTCAGCTCTAAAGGTAAAGAGACAGGTCAACCTCACCCAAAGTAAAGGCACAGGTCCATCAGCTCAAAAGGAAAGGGTTTAAAGAGACAGTCCCTCAGCTCTAACGTATGCAGGCCAGTGTAGCATAAATTATACTTACTCTTTTGATCAACCACATTATTTCCAAACCAGTGTCGATTAAGGAAAATATCTTTTTTTTCTTGCACCTGTAAACGTCTTTGTCGGTAATCAAATCTAATAAACTAAACTAAAGTAAACCTGTTTAAAATGCATTAAATAACGCAAGTTTTGGCAAAACAGGTCATTGCATTTGAAGGGAGGAGGGGAATGTCTGCAGTGATAATTTTAATTTATTTTTAGTTCCACTTGTAATCTAAACTTAGTACTTTAATAAAAAGTCACAGTAATCAGTAAAGTCACTAATTTACTTTTAAAGAGTACATCAAATGTAGTTCCAAAACTGTCCAGGCTCAACAGGGAGTCTCCCACACTCGCTCCTGCGAAAGTGTCCACGGACTCGATTTCAGGGTTAGTTATTCATCGTTTCTCCCCTAAGCGCGGTCGGTTACCAGTGTAAATATTAGTTATTCATGTTCTCTCTAAGGAGAGCTACGCAGTGTTCACTATATGTTATTCATGTTCTCTCTAAAGGCAGAGTACAGTTCCTTATATAGTTTAGTTCTTCTAAGGCAACGAGTACCAGTGTCATATATATATCATTTCATCCTAAGGCGTGCCACAGTACCAGTGTCACTTATTATTATTTCATGTCTCCTCTAAGGGCAGATACCAGTGTCACTTATATATTATTCATGTTCTCCCTAAGGCATGGAGTAACCAGTGTCACTTATATAGTTATTCATTTCTCTCTAAGGCAGCTACGTACCGAGAAGTACTTATATATTTATTCATTTTCTCCTAAGGCGGAGTACCAGTGTCACTTATATAGTTATTCATGTTCTCTCTAAGGCAGAGTCCCAGTGTCATGTATATAGTTTTTATTCATGTTTCTCCTCGTAAGGGGTACCTATGTCACTTATATAGTTAGTCATGTTCCAGCAGAATGAGTACCAGTTCACTTATATAGTTTTCATGTTCTCCCTGAGGCCCAGAGTCCAGTTCTTATATAGTTATTCATTTTCCCTATCAGGGCAGCGTCCCAGTTGTCACTATATATATTCAATGTTTCCCTAAGGCCAGAGTCCCAGTGTCATATATTTATTTCTGTTCTCCTAAGGCAGGGTCCCTTGTGTCATCTAATAGTTATTTCATGTTCTCTAAGGCAGAACTAGTACCAGTGTCACTTATCTAGTTCACATGTTCTCTCGTAAGGCAGAGTTCCCAGTTGGCACTATATATAGTTTTCATGTCTCTATTGGCAGCGTCTCATGGTCACCTATATAGTTATTCATGTTCTCGCTAAGGCAGATACAGTGTCACTTACTTAGTTTCAAGTCTCCTCTTAGGGCGAGCTAGTCTCGGTGTCACATTATAGTTATTCACTGTTCTGCCTAAGGCGAGTCTCCCTGTTCAATTATTAGTTTCTCATGTATTCCCTAAGGAGCGAGTACCAGTGTCACTTATGATTAGGTTTATTCAATGTCTCCCAGGCAGCAGTCCTCAGTGATAGCTACTATTAGTATTCATGTCTCCTAAGGCAGAGTCAGTAGATCATTATATAGTTATTCATTTCTAAAGGCGAGAGTTACAGTGTCACTTATGTATCAGCTTATTCATGTTCTCTCTACAGCAGAGTCCCAGTGTTCACTTTGCTATAGTTATTCATGTTCTCTCTTTAAGGCAGGTACCCAGTGTCATTATATAGTTATTCATGTTCTCTCTAATGCAGATGTTTGCAGTACCAGTGTCACTTATATATGTTATTCATGTTTTCCCTAAGCGGTCCAGTCAACTTATAGTTATTCATCGATTCCCCCCCCAGAATCCAGTGTCACCTTATTACAGTTATTCATGTTCTCCTAAGGCAGAATAGTACCGTGTCAATTATCCGTAGGTTATCATGTTATCCTTAAGGCAGATACCAGTTCACTTTATAAGTTATTCATGTTCTCCCTAAGGCAGCGTCCCTAGTCTTCATTATATATTAGTCATGTTCTCTTAAAGGCAGTGAGCCCAGAGTCATAATTAGTTATTCATGTCTCTCGTAAGGCAGCAGTACCAGTGTCACTTATATAGTATTCATGTTCTCTCTAAGCAGCGAGTACCAGTGTCATTATATAGTTATTCATGTTCTCCCTAAGGCAGAGTCCAGTGATATAGTTTTCATGTTTCCTAAGGAGATCCAGTGTCACTATATATTATGTTCTCCCTAAGCAGAGTCCATTGTCAATTTATATAGTTATTCTGTATATCCCTAAGAGCATACCAGTGTCATTATATAGTTTCATTGCTTCTCCTTAAGGCAGAGTCCCAGTGTCACTTTTATATAGTTATTCATGTTCTCCCTAAAGGCCAGAGTCCCAGTGTCACTTATACAGTTATTCATGTTCTCTCTATAGGCAGATTACCAGTGTACTATATAGTTATTTTTCTCTCCTAAGGCAGAGTCCAAGTGTCACTTATATGTTATTCATGTTCTCCTAAGGCAGTCCATATTTCACTTATACAGGTTATTCATGTTTGCCTCTAGGCAGGCAGTACCAGGTCACTATATTAGTATCATGTTTTTCGCTAAGGCAGTTACCAGTGTAACTTATATATTTTCATGTTCTCCTAGCAGAGTCCAGTGTCATTATTACAGTTTTATGTCTCCCTAAGGCCGTAGTACCGAAGTGTCACTTATATTAGTTATTATGTTTCCCTAAGGCAGAGAGTTCCAGTGTCACTATATGTTATTCTTTCTCCCTAAAGGCAGAGTACAGTTTCATTATATTTATTATGTTCTCCCTAAGGCGAGTACCAGTGTCACTATAATAAGTTATTGATCTTTCTCCCTAGGCGATAGTCCAGTGTCACTTTACTTTTATTCATTTTTTCCATTTATTGAGCTTGTTGTGTAAATAAAATGCAATAATTAGCGTATACATATTAAGAAGGTACCAGAAAAGTCAAAGGAGTTAAGCTGAAGAATATTGGGCGACGGTGGCCCGTTGGTGGAGGCATCTCTGGTTTGAAGGTCGGTGGTTTGGTTCCCAGCTTGGCACACATGCAACTGTTGTGTGGTCATTGAAAAGACACTTACCTTACTTGCCCCAGGTGTCTGCTTCAATGGTGTGTGAACTGGGCCAACTGGTTCCTTACTGTAGCTTTGGGCCGATGGAAGTTAGGGTTATGTCCATTAGCATTGTACCATTACAATTACCGCTTACCCCTCCTCAGTTTCATTCAATTTTTAAAGAACATTGATTTTTATCCTTCCGTCATGCCAAAAGTTGCACTGCAAATTATCTTTTGATCTAGTTTCAAAGATTTAAGGAGGAACGGTTGTATCTATGCTAACGGATAAGTACAGTACGCTCAAAGCGTGCCTTTTGTTCCCAGTCAAGGACATTTATCGTCCTAGTCTCTGGACGAGCATTAGACCCTTCTGACTCAGTCAACTGGACAGAGATTGACTCTGATTCGTCACTGGACAGAGCTAGATACCTTGACTCAGTCATCTTGACAGGCTTAGAACCCTCTGACAGTCACTGACGAGATTAGACCCTCTGACTCAGTCTCTGGACGGAGCATTAGACCCTCTGACCGTCGTCGTCATTAGAACCCTCTGACTCAGTCGTCATTAGAAACCCTCTGACTCGGTCGTATTAGAACCCTCTGACTCGGTCGTCATTAAGAAACCCTCTTATCAGTCGTCATTTGAGGAACCCTTGGACTCGGTCATTAGACCTTCCTGACTCATGTCATTGGCAGAGCTTGACTCTGACTCAGTCGGTGATTGAACCCTCTACCCTCAGTAAACTGGACAGGATGCCCTCTGACTCAGTCAACTGGACAGGCATAGAACCTTCTGATCAGCAACTGGATCAGAGCGATTAGAACCTCTCTCTCGTCGTTCATTAGAATCTGACCAGCTCTCACTGGACAGGCTATTAGAACCTCTGACTCAGTCATCTGGACGAGCATAGAACCCTCTGACTCAGTCACATTAGAACCCTCTCACTCAGTCGTCATTAGAACCCTCTGACTCAGTCGCATTAGAACCCTCTGGCTCAGTCGTCATTAGAACCCTCTCAGCTCAAGTCTGGACGAGCATCTAGAACCTCTGACTCAGTGTCATTAGACCTTGATCAGTCGTCTGGACAGAGCATTAGAACCTCTGCTTCAGTCATCTGGACGAGCATTAGGAACTCTCTGGACTCAAGTCGTCATTAGAACCTTGACTCAGTGTTGACAGGATTAGAACCTCTGATCAATCGTGCTTAGAACGCCTTGACCAGCGTGCTTAGACTCTGACTTCATGTCTAGACCCTCTGACTCAGTCGTCATTAGAACCATTGACTCAGTGTTGCATACCCTTGACTCATCGTCTTAGAACCCTGTATCAGTGTCAGTAGAACTCTGACTCATCGTGCAATAGAACCCTCTGACTCAGTCGTATTAGAACCCTCTGACTCGTCGTCATGACCCTCTCCTATCTCATAGAACCCTCTGACTCAATCGTGCATTGAACCCTGACTCAGTCGGTGCTTGAACCCTCTGACTCAGTCGTCATTAGAACCTCTGCTCAGTCGTAGTTAGAACTTGGATCAGTCGTCATTAGAACCCTCTCCTCAGTCGTGCATTAGAACCCTCTGCTCAGTCGTCTTTAGAACCCTTGACTCAGTCGCATTAGACCTCTGACTCAGTATCTGACAGGCTTAGAACCCTCTGACTCAGTCGTCATTCCCTCTGACTCAGTTCGTCATTAAACCCTCTACTCATGTCATTAGAACCTCTGACTCAGGTGTCATTAGACCCTCCTACTAGCGATTAAACCCTCTGACTCAGTCGTGCATTAGAACCTCTGATCGTGTCATTAGAACCCTCTGACTCAGTTCGTCGGAGTAGACCCTCTGATCGCGTGCATTAGACCCTCTGGACTCGTCGTCTTAGAACCCGTTACTCAGTCGGTCCATTAGAACCTCTCATCATCGTCATTAGACCTTGGACTCAGGTTCGTCATTAGAACCCTTCTTTTACTCAGTTTCCGTGCTTAGAACCTCTCCATCAGTCGTTCATTAGAAACCCTTGATCAGTTTGTTCATTATAACCTCTTGACTAAGTCGTCATTAGGAAACCCTCTACTTTCCAGTCGTTTGCATTAGAACTCCTTCTGACTCAGTCGTCATTATGAAGACTCGACTTCGTCGTCATTAGAACCTGCTGACTCCAGTCATCCTGGGGACAAGTAGCATTTAGGAAACCCTCTGACTCAGTCGTCATTAAGAAACCCTCTGACTCCAGTCGTCATTAGAACCCCTCACTCAGTCGTCATTAGAACTCTGACTCAGTCGTTTCATTAGAACCTCTGAACTCGCGTGCATTGACCATCTCTCTTCTTTTAGTCGTCATTAGAACCCTCTGAACTCAGTCGTGCCATTGAACCCTCTGGACTTCAGTCGTCATTAGAACCCTTCTGACTCAGTCGTGCATTAGAAACCCTCGAACTCAGTCGTCATTAGAACCCTCTCACTCAAGTCGTCATTTAGAACCCTTCTCACTCGTCTCATTAGAACCCTCTGACTCAGTCGTCATTTAGAACCCTCGACAGTCGCTCATTAGAACCCTCTGACTCAGTCGTCATTAGAACCCTTCTCACTCATCGTGCATTAGACCTCTGACTCAGGTCGTCATTAGAACCCTTTACTCAGTCGTATTAGAACCCTCTGACTCAGTCATCTGGAACATGAGGGCATTAGAACCCTCTGAACTCAGTCGTCATTAAACCCTCGACTTCAGTGTCATTAGAACCCTCTCACTCAGTCGTCATTAGAACCCTCTGACTCCATTCGCATTAGAACCCTCTCACTCAGTCTATTAGAACCCCTAACTCAGTCGTCATTAGACCCTCTGACTCAGTTCGTCATTAGAACCCTTGACTCAGTCGTGCATTAAGAACCCTCTCACTCAGTCGTTCATTAGAACCCTCTGACCAGTCGTGTTAGAAACCCTCTGATCAGGTCGTCATTTAGACCTCGACTCAGTCGTGCTTGAACCCTCTGACTCAAGTCGTCATTAGAAACCCTCTGACTCAGTCTCATTAGAAACCCTCTGACTTCAGTCGTGCATTAGAACCCTCTGACTCAGTAGTCGATTAGAACCCCTCTCACTTCAGTCGTTCATTAGAACCCCTCTGACTCAGTCGTCATTAGAACCCTTGACTTCAGTCTCATTGACCCTCCACTCAGTCGTCATTAGAACCCTATGACTCAAGTCGTGCATTAGAACCCTCTGACTCAGTCGTCATTAGAACCCTCTGACTCAGTCGTCATTTAGAACCCTCTCACTCATCTCATTAGAACCCCTCTCACTCATCGTGCTTAGAACCCTCTTCACTCAGTCGTCATTAGAACCCTCTCACTCAGTCGTCATTAGAACCCTCTGACTCAGTCTCATTAGAACCCTCTGACTCATCGTGCATTAAAACCTCTGACTCAGTCGTCATTTAGAACCCTCTCACTCAGTCGTTCATAGAACCTCTCACTCAGTCGTCATTAGAACCCTCTCACTCAGTCGTCATTAGACCCTCTGACTCAAGTCGTGCATTAGAACCTCTCACTCAGTCGTCATTAGAAACCCTCTGACTCAGTTCGTCATAGACCCTCTCACTCAGTCGTCATTAGAACCCTCTGACTCAGTCGTCATTAGAACCCTCTGACTCAGTCGTTCATTAGAACCCTCTGACTCAGTCGTGCATTAGAACCCTCTGACTCAGTCGTCATAGAACCCTCTCACTCAGTCGTCATTAGACCCTCTGACTTCTCAGTCGTCAGTAAGAACCCCTCTCACTCAGTCGTCATTAGAACCCTCTCGTCAGCGTCATTAGAACCCTCGACTGGCTGAAGTGATTTCCTGGGTTCGTTTCAGAATGTGCCAAAAGGTCGGGTGGCAGACTTGGTTTTCCTGGTGGACGGATCGTCGAGCATCGGGCCTGAGCAGCTTCAGAGAAACATGAGAGGATTTCCTTGCGCAGCGTCATCAACGGACGACCATCGGGAGGACAAGCGTCAGGACGGGGGAGGAGGGGAGGAGGGGAGGACAAAGGTCAGGATGGGGGAGGAGGGGGAGGACAAGGTCAGGACGGGGAGAGGGAGGACAAGGTCAGGACGGGGGACAGGGAGGACAAGGTCAGGACGGAGGGAGGATGAGTGAGGACAAGGTCAGGACGGGGGAGGAGGAGGAGGAGGCAAGGTCAGGACGGGGGAGGAGAGGAGGACAATGTCAGGACAGGGGAGGAGGAGGAGGACAAGGTCAGGACGGGGAGGAGGGGAGGAGGGGGAGGACAAGGTCAGGAGGGAGAGGAGGGGAGACAAGGTCAGGACGGGGAGGAGGGGGAGGACAAGTCAGGATGGGGGAGGAGGGGAGGACAAGGTCAGGACGGGGGAGGAGGAGGAGGACAAGGTCAGACGGGGGAGGAAGGAGGAGGACCAAGGGTCAGGACGGGAGGAGGGGAGCACAGGTCAGGATGGGGGAGGAGGGGGGAGGACAAGTCAGGATGGGGGAGGAGGGGGGACAAGGTCAGGACGGGAGGAGGGGAGGACAAGGTCAGGACGGGGAGAGAGGGGGAGGACAAGGTCAGGATGGGGAGGAGGGGGAGGACAATGTCAGGACATATCAGGGAGGAGGGGAGACAGGTCAGAATCGGGGACAGGGGAGGACAAGGTCAGGACGGGGGAGGAGGGGGAGGACAAGGTAGGACGGAAGAGGAAGGGGAGGACAAAGGTCAGGATCGGGGGAGGGAGGAGGACAGGTCAGGGACGGGGAGAGGGGGAGGACAAGGTCAGGACGGGGAGAGGGGGGGAGGACAAGGTCAGGATGGGGGAGGAGGGGGAGGACGAAGGTCAGGACGGGGAGGAGGGGAGGACAAGGTCAGGATGGGGAGGAGGGAGGAGGACAAAGGTCAGGATTGGGGAGGAGGGAGGGAGGGTGAGGACAAGGTCAGACGGGGGAGGAGGGGAGGACAAGGTCAGGACGGGAGAGGACAAGGTTCAGGATGGGGGAGGAGGGGGAGACAATTCAGGACATGGGGAGGGGAGGACAAGGTCAGGACAGGAGGAGGGGAGGACAAGGTCAGGGACGGGGAGGAGGGGGAGCGACAAGTCAGGACGGGGGAGGAGGGGAGGACAAGGTCAGGACGGGGGAGGAGGAGGAGGACAAGGTCAGGATGGGGAGGAGGGGAGGACAAGTCAGGACGGGGGAGGAGGAGGAGGACAAGGTCAGGACGGCGGGAGGAGGGGAGGACCAAGGTAGGATGGTGGAGGAGGGGGAGAACAATGTCAGGACGCGGAGAGGGAAGACATGTCGGACGCGGAGGAGAGGGGGAGGACAAGGTCAGAATCGGGGACAGGGGAGGACAAGGTCAGGACGGGGGAGGAGGGGGAGGACAAGGTAGGACGGAAGAGGAAGGGAGGAGGACAAGTCAGGACGGAGGAGGGGAGAGGACAAGGTCAGGGGGACGGAAGAGGAGGGGGAGGACAAGGTCAGGACAGGGAGAAGGGGAGGAACAAGGTCAGGATGGGGGAGGAGGGGAGGAGGGGGAGGACAAAGGGTCAGGACAGGGGAGAGGGAGGACAAGGTCAGGATGGGGGAGGAGGGGAGAGGGAGGACAAGTGGTCAGGACAGGGAGGAGGGGAGGACAAGGTCAGGACGAAGAGGAGGAGGACAAGTCAGGACGGGGGAGGAGGGGGAGGACAAGGTCAGACGAAGGGGTGGAGGACAAGGTCAGACGGAAGAGGAGGGGGAGGACAAGGTCAGGATGGGGGAGGAAGGGGGAGGAGGGGGGAGGACAAGGTCAGGGACAGGGAGGAGGGGACTAGTTTCTTGAAAAAAAATTCAAGTTTCAAATGTGTTCCAAACTCTCGCTCGCCCAGGTGCGTTGCTGGGTCTAGCGCAGTACAGCAGTGAGCCGTATCAGGAGTTCCTCCTCAAAGGCCAATGGAGAAAAGAAGCGCCCTGCTGGAGGCGCTGGAGGAGGTCCAGTACGAACCTTGGGGCAAGAGACCGGAAGGCCCTGGACTTCATCCGGACACTACTTCACCCCCGAGGCCGGCAGCCGGGCGGCCGAGAGGGTACCCCAGATCGCTGGGGTCATCACCGATTGGAGACTCACCGACCGGACCACAGGAGGGTTAGCCAGGTCCCACAGGAGGTTTAGACAGGTCCCACAGAGGGCTTAACAGTCCACAGGATTTTTAGACCAGGATACCACAGGAGGTTTTAGGACCAGAGAATACCACAGGAGGTTTAGACAGGTACCACAGGAGGGTGACCAGATACCACAGAGGGTTTAGACAGGTACCACAGGAGGGTTTAGACCAGATACCACAGGAGGGTTAGACCAGATACCACAGTCAATCAAACTTTATTTATAAAAGACGCTTTTCATACACCAAAAGGGTATCACAAAGTGCTTTACAGATTACAACATTTAAATCAATAACCAGGCAAACCATTATGTCCAAATAAGCGTCAGCAGTAGGTGTCGACTGTCTTAGACTCTCCAGACGGCAGGAAAACTCAAAAAAACGGTGGGAAACGAGAAACCTCGGGAAGAACCACAGAAGCTGGAAAGATCCACTCCATGGACGGACAGGCTATACAGACCCAGGCGTGGGATCCCCTCCAGCAGAGGGCCAGGATCGAACCATCCAGTCCTTGTGTCAATCCAGTAGGCAGGGTTCCTCCATTTAAGCAGGTTCCTCCGTTTGATTCTAGACAGGCACCCGAGGGAGGGACAGGAGACACCCATGCGTGAATAGTAAGTGAACAGGACTACAGATAGATAATATTGTATCATAATAAGAAAAGTTGCATTTAATGAAGAAGAAGAGGATAGCGCTCAGATGTACCGTACTCCACAGCAGTTGTTTCTCCTAGGCAGCTTTACTTCAGGCTGTGGGTTAGAGCTTTACTTCAGGCTGTGGGTTAGAGCTTTACCTACCTGACCTGATCATTAGCTATTCAAAGAGGAGTTTTGGCCTAGTCTTTAAATGTGGGGCTGTGTCTTGCTTCTTAACGTGAGCTGGAAGGTTTATCCATAAAAACCGGAGCTTGGTAGCCTAAAGGCTCTTCCACCTACAGTGATTTTGGAGACCGAGGATCACTAGTAGCCCTGAGTTGAGGCGGAGTGCTGCTGGTGGCTTTGATATGGGAACGATAGCGTCTTGGAGATAAAGCGGAAGCCATACCTTTATGGCTTAAATGTGAGGAGCAGGATTTTTAAATTGAATTCTAAATTCAACAGGAAGCCCAATGGAGAGAGACTTTTAGACAGGTGTATTGTTTCTCTTCTTTTTTTACGCGTTAACAATCTTGCAGCTGCATTTTGAACTAATTTGAAAACTTTTAGGAACTTTTAGACACCGCTGCTACAGGGAGTTACAGTAGTCCAGCCTTGATTGAAACAAGCATGAATACGTTTTTCCTGCATCGCTCTTAGGTAGGATGTTTCGTATTTTAGCCAATAGTTGCGCAGTGAAAAAACGCATTTTAAAGCCTGGTTACTTATGTGTTTTAAAAGAGAGGTCTTATCAAACAGAACTCCAAGGTTTTTTACTGTAGGCTCGTTGATGACGCTACATTATCGGGAGATGATCTGCTGAGATAAAGACTCTCTCAGTTTTGTGGACCTAATATAATAACCTCAGTTTTATCAGGGTTAAGGAGGAGGTAATTTACAGTCATCCAGGTGTTAATGGCTTTTACGCAGGAACTAAGCCTATCTAATTTATCTGTCTGACCTGGTTTCATTGATAATGTACAACTGATGTGTCGTCCGCGTAGCAGTGTAAATCCTATATTGTGATTTCGGATTATGTTACCTAGTGGAGCATGTACAATATAAATAAAATTTGGCCCGAGGAACTGACCCTGTGGCACCCCTAGCTACTTGGAACACGGTGAAGATGTTGGTTTACATTAACAAATTGGTTCGTCTGTAACTTTGATAAGGCGTCTCTTGCTATGATAAGTTCTGTGTCCTGACTGAATTTTCAAATAAACTATTGTCCTGTAGATGGCTTGCAAATGCTTAGCCACTACTTTTCAATTGACTGAAATGAAAGGCAAATTAGATATGGGCCTATAGTTTGCTAAAAAATTCAGGATCGAGGATTGGGTTTTTTCAAAGTTGTTTGATAACAGCATATTAAAGACTTTGGCACATACCCATTTTCTAAAGACGAGTTAAATTATTTTTCAATAGGTATCTGAGATTTAGGAGTAATTTCTTTGAGGAGTTTAATTGGAATTGGATCTAGAAGACAAGTTGACGGTTTTTGAAGAATAATGTTGATAATACCTCAGCCTATCTACAGTTATGAACCTGTTAAGACTTCAGAAGGAGGACAATGATTCTACAGCTGGATTTAGATAATAGAATAAGACAAAGGGAAGCTTTCATTTATTTATTTCTATTGTTTGTGATTTATCATTAAAGAAATTTAAGAAGTCATCGCAGCAAGGGTATCAGGAATGGAAGGGCACCCTACTGCGCCTGTGACTGTTTGTTAGCCGGGCTACCGTGTTAAAAGAACCTAGGGTCTTATTTTTAGTTTAAACTTCAGATTTAATGGAAGATAGTAATTAGTTTTTTGCTTTCCTCTATGGCTTGCTTATAGGCGAGTTAGGCTACTTCTTTCCAAGATCTAAGAGCATTGCTCAGTGCTAGGACTTGCGCCTAACCGTTCTAATTTGCGAGTCTTTTGCTTAAGGCACGTTGTTTCTGCGTTATATACCAGGGTTGACGCACCTAGGCGACCGAACAAACTTTCTGTTTTGGACCAGGTACCACAGAGAGTTTAGGCAGATATGAGGGTGGAAAAGATGGGCTGATATGATCATTATAAAGACTGGTTACCTCACTTATTGTACCTCTCTGAATATGTTGTAAACACAACAAAACAAAGCAATGGATGAAGAAGTATAATTTAAATTTTTGCCATTTATTTTGGGGTGGGCTGCTTCACTTTGCACCGCTCACAGCTGCACATGAGCGTAAAACATGCATATCATTACTGTAAATTCTCTAATACTTGCCTGTGTTCCATTACCGGCCGGGTCTCTAACATGGCCGGGTTCGTAGCTGGCAGAGGCAAAGAAAAGCCGGTCTCTAAAACAGGCCGGGGCAATATAGAACTATAGCAGTAGAAATATTTCTCATGTTCGGAATTGTCTCATACTCGGTAAACGATAACTCACTTGCAGAAATAAACAAACCGAACCAGGCCGAGAGAGGGAAATCTGCAGAGTGGAGCTGAACCAAACGTAACTTGAGACAGATTAGCCACTTTTCAAACCTTCTGTGACTATTTTGAAACAGGGCAAATATGTGTGACCCTCCAGGGTTTTAATAAAGTCACCATCACGTCCTCAAGCACATCCAGCGGCTCCGTGTGCAGGTCAGTCCCACGCCTCAAAATAACTCCTCCAATCGGAGCGAACGTCTCGTTTCTCTCTGATCTGTTTTATGATAGATCACAAACACAAACGCTCCGTCGAAACTCACCTTTACAGGAGATAACAACAAATAATCCGGTCCACGGTAAAGATTTTATTTTGAATTTTTTACTGAAAGTTCACACACAAGTAACAGACAACTGTGAGGTGAAAGCAAAATGATACATGATTCTGTTATTTTACAAAAAATAGAAGTGAAAAGTGGGGCGTGCATAAGTATTCATACAGCATTTTCTGAGTGCATTAATTGCCTTTATAACATTCTAATGACTGCAGAATGTTCACACCTTGCCCTAACCATTAAATAGAGGCCACCTGTGTGTAATCTACTTCAGTATAATTCCAGCTGTTCTGTGAGGGCCTCAGACTGGCAGGTGTATGGTCACAATAATAATAAAGCTACACTTGATGCGCTTTACACTGTATTACAAGTTTTCAAGCGTGCACTGTCGTCATTTCATTCACTCCATACTTGATGGTGGTAAGCTACTGTTGTAGCACAGCTGCAACAAAAACAACATCATGAAGGCCAAGGAGCTCACCAGAGAGGTCAGGGATAAAGTTGTGGAGAAGTTTAAAGCAGCGTTAAGTTATACAAAGATTCCCAAGATTTGAACATCTCACGGAGCCTGTTCAATCCATCATTCAGAAATGGAAAGAGTATAGCACCACTGTGAACTTACCAAGACAGCCGTCCACCTAAACTAACAGACCGAACAAGGAGAGCACTGGTCAGAAATGTAACCAAGTGCCCAAGATAACTCTGGAGGAGCTGTGACGTACTGCCGCTGAGCTGGGGGAATCTGTACATGGGACAACTATAAGTCTCTACACAAATCTGGCCTTCATGGACGAGTGGCAAGAAGAAAGCCATTATTGAAAGGAGGCCATAAGAAATCCTGTTTGAATTTGCTAGAAGTCATATGGAGGACACAGCTACCATGTGGAAGAAGGTGCTTTGCTCAGATGAGACACAAATTTAACTTTTTGGCCCAAATGCAAACGTTATGTATGGAGCAAACCTAACACTGCTCATCGTCCTGAGTGCACCATCCCCAGAGTCAATATGGTGGGGGGAGCATCATGCTATGGGGCTGCTTTTCCTCAGCGGGGACTGGGAAGATTGTAAGAATAGTTGGGAAGATGGATGGAGCCAAATACAGGGACATTTTGGAGGAAAACCTGCTGGAGTCAGCAAGAGAATTGAGGCTGGGGCGGAGATTCACCTTCCAGCAGGACAATGACCCTAAACACAAAGCTAAATCTACAATGGAATGGTTTAAAAACAAACATATTAATGTGTTAGAATGGCCCAGTCAAAGTCCTGACCTAAATCCTATTGAAAATCTGTGGAAAGACCTGAAAACTGCTGTTCACAAACGCTCTCCTTCTAATGTGACAGAGCTTGAGTTGTTTTGTAAAGAGGAATGGGCTAAAATGTCAGTCTCTACATGTGCAAACCTTGTAGTCATACCCCAGAAGACTTGCTGCTGTTATTGCAGCAAAAGGGGGTTCCACAAAGTATTAAGTCATGCTGTATGAATACTTATGCACGCCCACTTTACACTTTTCTATTTTTGTAAAATAACAGAATCATGTATCATTTGCTTTCACTTCACAGTTGTCTGTTACTTGTGTGTGAACTTTCAGTAAAAAATTCAAAATAAAATCTTTATGTTTATGGTTGTAAACATGACAGAATGTGCAAAGGTTCAAGGTGTATTAGTACTTTCCAGAGGCACTGTACATGGGAGGGATGTGAGAGCTAGAAACAAGTTTGAACCAAAACAAAAAACAGTTTGAACAGGAAAAATCAGATACCCAGCTTTAATGTGATGTGTCTGCATAAGCTCTCAGTTGTACAGGAGTTGTCCATCTTCTTGAACTCATTAAAATGCACTTCGTTACGACTTTCACACGACGAAGTGAGGCCAGTGAACACTGAAGCTTTTTCTTTTTCTCTTTATGAGGTTTATGGCTAAAATTAAATTAAGCTTTAACGTGTGGGGCAATTATTCATTTTCATCATATTTTGTAACACAAGCACCATTTGGGTTTGTGGGAGAAAAGATTATGCAAAAACTGATGAATCCCATGTTTCTCTGGCGTTTAGTTTGGAATGTAAGGCGATGGTGGAACATGTGCAGAGCAGATTAAAGGACACAAACGCTGTTTCACTCATTTCACAACAGACGGCAAACTGAGGTCAGCGTTTCAAAAGGTGCAAACAGGGATTTAAGATGAACCGGTTATAAAAGCTCCCCGTAGGTTCACGGTGAGGACTTTAGGGCCTACGGTAACTGACCATCACGTCTCATGAGCCAAAACCCTGGTTCCTCTGTCTCACTGTGACCTCCTTTAGGTGCTCGCCCCGGCCCAGGCGCTCCGGCAGATGGGCGTCCTGGTCTTCACCATCGGAGTGGGAAAGGCCAACAAGGCGGAGGTGCAGGAAATCGCCTCACGACCGTTTCAGCGCTTCATGCTGAAAGAGCGACTCGTACAAGGCCTGACACGGCTCACAGAGGAGCTGCTGCAGACCGTGTGTGTGTCCATGGAGGACGTGCGCGTGGTGAGGACCAGGGGGGGAGAGGGGGGGGGAGAGAGGCTCACAGGGAGAGGGGAGGCTCACAGGGGGCTGCTGCAGACCGTGTGTGTGTCCATGGAGGACGTGCGCATGGGTGAGGACCAGGGGGGGAGAGGGGGGAGGGGCTCACAGAGGAGCTGCTGCAGACCGTGTGTGTGTCCATGGAGGACGTGCGCGTGGGTGAGGACCGGGGGGAGAGGGGAGGGGCTCACAGGGGGCTGCTGCAGACCGTGTGTGTGTCCATGGAGGACGTGCGCGTGGGTGAGGACCAGGGGGGAGAGGGGAGGGGCTCACAGGGGGCTGCTGCAGACCGTGTGTGTGTCCATGGAGGACGTGCGCATGGGTGAGGACCAGGGGGGAGAGGGGGGGGGGAGAGAGGCTCACAGGGAGAGGGGAGGGGCTCACAGGGGGCTGCTGCAGACCGTGTGTGTGTCCATGGAGGACGTGCGCGTGGGTGAGGACCGGGGGGGAGAGGGGGGAGGGGCTCACAGAGGAGCTGCTGCAGACCGTGTGTGTGTCCATGGAGGACGTGCGCGTGGGTGAGGACCAGGGGGGGAGAGGGGAGGGGCTCACAGGGGGCTGCTGCAGACCGTGTGTGTGTCCATGGAGGACGTGCGCGTGGGTGAGGACCGGGGGGGAGAGGGGGGAGGGGCTCACAGGGGGGGAGAGAGCCCAGTTTTTGTTTAAATTGCGATAAAGGTTTTCCTGATCAGATATTAATTATAAATCTGTCCATCGGCCAAAGAGTTTAACATCGCACTCAAATGTATTTTACCTGAGATTAGAAAGTTTCTGATGTTTGTCTCTTAATGTAAGAGTAAAGGGGTGTGTATCGCCTAGTCTCAGGCGATACGATACGTATCCTGATACACAGGTCCAGAAACGATACGATACGATATATCCCGATATTGAAACATTAGACGATTATTGCGATTATTTTTTACTACGTTGGAAACAACTATTCAGGAAACTAGTTCGCCGTCATTAGATTTGTGTCAAATACATTTTATATATCTATGTATTTATCTGTGCTTGTCATATTAGAATATCATGAAAAAGTTCATTTAATTCTGTAATTCAACTTAAAATGTGAAACTAATATATGATGGACACATTACATGCAAAGTGACATTCAACCTGGTAAGACTCAAGAGACAGAATGGCAGTATGAGTGTTTAATTAATGAACATGATTATTGGGGCTCAGATCCCGGCGGAAGATTGAACGAACGATGTGAAATGGGTTAGGCTTAGCCGGGTTAGGGTTAGCCCGGTTAGGGTTAGGGTTAGCCGGGTTAGGGTTAGCCGGGTTAGGGTTAGCCCGGTTAGGGTTAGGGTTAGCCGGGTTAGGGTTAGCCGGGTTAGGGTTAGCCCGGTTAGGGTTAGGGTTAGCCGGGTTAGGGTTAGCCGGGTTAGGGTAGCCCTAACCCAGCTAACCCTAACGGCATTGATGAACGATAGCCAAACCTCCCCGAACCTGGACCCTGGTGGAGGAATCCTGGGATGGCCAGTCGACGACGAGCAGAGCCGAGGAGAGGCCAGGTGGAGAAAGGGGTGGAGAGGGTCGTAGCACGGCTGGCAAGCGGCTGAGTGATTGACCACGGAGCTTAACAGCTTAAGCAGCTGTGGTGATTGGCTGTCGTGAAGGTGCGGCTTGAGCGGGGTCTGTGATTGGATGATTGGAGAGCAGCTGTGGTCTTCCAGGTTGAATTTGTGCATAAACTTAATATGGCAAGCCTTTATTTGTTATAATTTGATGATTATGGCTTACAGTCCATTTTCAAAATATTCTAATTTTATGAGATTATTAATTTGGGGCGTTTACAAGCTGAGCATAATCAAAATTATAACAAATAAAAGCTATACATATCTCACTTTGCATGTAATGAGTCTATCATATATATCACAGTTTAAATTGAATAACAGAACTGAATGCATCATGTTGATCTAATTATATGACGAGCACCTGTATAGCCTTATGATGTGCTTTTCCCTAATGTACTTGTGACTGTTTATGGTGATTATGTGGCCAAACCGTCTTTGCTCTGCCTGATCCCGTCAGACCTTGGAAGCTCAGCAGGAAGGGCCTGGTCGGTACTTGGATGGGAGACCGTTTGGTAACATCAGGAAGCCTGGGTGAATGTAGTGAGTGAGTGAGTGGTGGTGGTCGGAGGGGCCGATGGCGCAGACTGGTTGCCTCGCTTCTGTCAGTCTCATCCAGGGCAGCTGTGGCTACAATTGTAGCTTACCACCACCAAGTATGGAGTAAATGAAGAGTGCAATGTAAAGCATCTTTGAGTGTCCAGAAAAGCGCTATATAAAACCAGTGCATTATGTAACTATGAAAGGAAAACAGATTTCTGGAAACCTAGTAATGAAACCAACTAAACTGAGGATGCACGTTTTCTAGTATTTCCATTGTTGCGAGTGCTTAGCGATCAGTAATAACTAATAACTCAGACGGGGCATTTAAAATCTTATTTGCTCCACAACGGGTGTCATTCATAGATCAGGGACATAATGACAACACGGGCATCACCGTGACGATAGCGTCATCTCTTCCAAATATGTTTGTGTTAGCAGTAGCACACAAACAAAGCTGAGGGGAAACTACTACAGTACTGTACTAAGTATTATAGTGGCGATACACTCAGCAACATCTGCACACAGCTGGTGGCTCTCATAATAATCCAGGTCTCTGTCTTTGCTGTAAAAGCCAAAGTGAGGCCAAATGTAGAGTTTTAAAAGAGCCCCGGAGCGTCTCATAGCTCTTTCTTTCCATGGTAAATGTTTTCCTGTGTTTCTCTAACTCTCACTGGACACTAGACTCTCACTGCTGTTAGTAACAGCAGGAACAAGAACGAAACCATGGACCTCCTGAGTGAGGAGCATTCAACTAACAGCCTGTTAGTTGAATGCTCCTCACTCTGCTCTGTCTCCAGTGCTGGTTTGAGGAGGTTCTTGTTCATTGTTACTTGTTATTTAGTTGAAGATGTGAGTAAAGTTCTTCTCGTGGCCAGTGGTTTGAAGTTTCCTCACTCTTTGCTCTGTCTTTGGTTTCTCCTGTTGTTCTTGTTGTCAGCTGAAGTTTCCTCTGCTCTGTCTCCAGCACTGGCAGAGAAGTTTGCGGACATCTTCTTCCTGGTGGACAGCGGCCTCTCTCAGCAGACTTCCTGCAGGTGAAGTCGGTCCTGAATCGTGTGGTGAACCAGCTGAACGTGAGTGCTGATGACTACAGGGTGGGTCTGGCTCAGTACAGCTCCACGGTGAAGACGGAGTTCCTCCTGAACGCTCACCAGACCAAAGAGCAGACTCTGGCCGAGTTGAAGAAGTTCAGACTGAGGCGTCTTCAACCCAACGAGCCGAGGAACCTGGGCACGGCTCTGAAGTACGCGGCGGGGAACTTCTTCACAGAGGCGGCCGGCAGCCGGGCGAAGCAGGGCTTCAGCAGTACCTGGTGGTTCTGAGCGGAAGGCGTCCCGACGACTCCGTGTACAAGGCGTCACGCGTGATGAAGGCGACGGGCGCCACAGTGGTGGGCGTGGCCCTGGGAGAGAACATGAGCGAGATGAAGGTGGTGTCGTCCGCGTCGTCCGACTACAAGTTTGTGCCTAACATGGCGCCCACGCTGAGGGCCGTGTTCGAGCAGCAGGAAGTGGAGAGCGACGTCAGCGGAGGTCAGAGTCACACAGTCATCATGGATCTGAAACACGTCATTTAAACACGTTATTTAAACATGTTATTTAAACACGTCATTTAAACACGTTATTTAAACACGTCACTTAAACACGTCACTTAAACACGTTATTTAAACACGTCACTTAAACACGTTACTTAAACATGTTATTTAAACATGTTACTTAAACATGTTATTTAAACACGTCATTTAAACACGTTATTTAAACACGTCACTTAACACGTCACTTAAACACGTTACTTAAACATGTTATTTAAACATGTTATTTAAACAGGTCACTTAAACACGTTATTTAAACACGTTATTTAAACACGTTATTTAAACACGTTATTTAAACACGTCACTTAAACACGTTACTTAAACATGTTATTTAAACATGTTACTTAAACATGTTATTTAAACACGTTATTTAAACACGTCACTTAAACACGTTATTTAAACACGTTATTTAAACACGTTATTTAAACACGTTATTTAAACAAGTCACTTAAACACGTCACTTAAACATGTCACTTAAACACGTCACTTAAACAAGTCACTTAAACACGTTACTTAAACACGTTATTTAAACAAGTCACTTAAACACGTCACTTAAACAAGTCACTTAAACACGTTACTTAAACATGTTATTTAAACATGTTACTTAAACATGTTATTACACGTCACTTAACACGTTACTTAAACATGTTATTTAAACATGTTACTTAAACATGTTATTTAAACACGTTATTTAAACACGTCACTTAAACACGTTATTTAAACACGTTATTTAAACACGTTATTCAAATACGTCACTTAAACACGTTAATTAAACACGTTACTTAAACACGTTATTTAAACACGTCATTTAAATACGTTATTTAAACACGTCACTTAAACACGTTACTTAAACATGTTATTTAAACACGTTATTTAAACACGTTATTTAAACACGTCACTTAAACACGTTATTTAAACACGTCACTTTAAACATGTTTATTTAAAACACGTTACTTAAACATGTTATTTTAAACACGTTATTTAAACACGTTATTTAAACATGTTATTTAAACTCGTTATTTAAACACGTTATTTAAACACGTTACTTAAACATGTTATTTAAACACGTTACTTAAACATGTTATTTAAACATGTTATTTAAACACGTTATTTAAACACGTCACTTAAACACGTTATTTAAATACGTCACTTAAACATGTTATTTAAACATATTATTTAAACACGTCACTTAAACATGTTATTTAAACATGTTATTTAAACACGTCATTTAAACACGTTATTTAAACATGTTATTTAAACACGTCATTTAAACACGTCATTTAAACATGTTATTTAAACACGTTAATTAAACACGTCATTTAAACACGTCATTTAAACATGTTATTTAAACACGTTACTTAAACATGTTGTTTAAACACGTTACTTAAACATGTTATTTAAACATGTTATTTAAACACGTTACTTAAACATGTTATTTTAAACACGTTATTTAAACACGTTACTTAAACACGTTACTTAAACATGTTATTTAAACACGTTATTTAAACACGTCACTTAAACACGTTATTTAAACACGTCACTTAAACACGTTATTTAAACACGTTACTTAAACATGTTATTTAAACACGTTACTTAAACATGTTATTTAAACACGTTACTTAAACACGTTACTTAAACATGTTATTTAAACACGTTATTTAAACACGTCACTTAAACACACCGTTACTTTTAAACACGTTACTTAAACATCGTTATTTAAACACGTCCTACTTAAACACGTTATTTAAACACCACATCGTTATTTAACACGTTATTTAAACACGTCACTTAAACACGTTTATTTAAAACACGTTCACTTAAACATGTTATTTAACACGTTACTTAAACACGTTATCTTAAACATGTTATTTAAACACGTTATTTAAACACGTTATTTAAACACGTTACTTAAACATGTTATTTAAACACGTTACTTAAACACGTTACTTAAACATGTTATTTAAACACGTTATTTAAACACGTCACTTAAACACGTTATTTAAACACGTTACTTAAACATGTTATTTAAACACGTTACTTAAACATGTTATTTAAACATGTTATTTAAACACGTTATTTAAACACGTTACTTAAACATGTTATTTAAACACGTTACTTAAACATGTTATTTAAACATGTTATTTAAACACGTTATTTAAACACGTCACTTAAACACGTTATTAAACACGTCACTTAAACACGTTATTTAAACACGTTACTTAAACATGTTATTTAAACACGTTACTTAAACATGTATTTAAACATGTTATTTAAACACGTTATTTAAACACGTCACTTAAACACGTATTAAACACGTTATTTAAACACGTTACTTAAACATGTTATTTAAACATGTTATTTAAAACACGTTATTTAAACACGTCACTTAAACACGTTTATTTAAACACGTTACTTAAACATGTATTTAAACATGTTATTTAAACACGTTATTTAAACACGTTATTTAAACACGTTACTTACACTCGTCAAGAAAACCGTGGTTTACTCCAGATCTGTTAAAAATGTTAAAGAAGAAAAACAGACTATACAAAAATATGTGTCAAATCCCACTACGCTCATTTTTGATATTTATAAAAACACAGAAATAATTATACTCACTCATTAAGATCTGCAAAAAGAAGTATTATTATGATCAAATAAACAAAGTTCAAATAATATTAAAAATACATGGAAGATAATCAACCAGATACTGCAAAAAGATATAGCCTTCAGATACGAATACACCATCTGTTATTGCAGATGGTGTACATACAGTTGATAATCCTTTAGATATAGCTCAAAAATTCAATGATTTTTTTGTTAATTCTGGTTCCAATTTGGTAAAAACATACCATGCTGTAATGAAGATCCATTGGAATATATTCAAAACTTCTACCCACATATTTTAACCTTCAGCCTCCCAATATCAAAGAAATAGGTGAAATAATTGATCAATTAAAATCATCTGCCCCTGGGCATGATGGCATATCTGCCTGGCTTATAAAACAAATTAAACAATTTATCCTGATGCCTTTAGCACATATCATCTCATTGTCTTTAAAAACAGGAGTTGTTCCAGCAGATCTAAAGGTAGCTAAGGTGATCCCCTTATACAAAGCTGATGACAGACAGTGTCTAAATAACTATAGACCTATATCTATTTTGCCATGTTTTTCTAAAATATTGGAAAAGGTTATACACAGTAGAATTCTTACCCATTTAGATAACCATTCTATTTTTTACAGGCATCAATATGGTTTTCGAAAAAATCACAGCACTTACATGGCATTAGTTCATTTGGTAGATAGTGTCACCTGCGCATTAGATAACAGCAACTACACTTGTAGTATTTTCCTGGACTTATCAAAAGCTTTGATACAGTCAATCATAGCATTCTAATTTCAAAATTGCACAAATATGGTTTCCATAACACTGCTTTAAAGTGGTTGCAGGATTACCTTAATAATAGGTCTCAGTTTGTGTGTATTAATGGTTGCAATTCAGATAGGGCAAGTATACATTGTGGAGTCCCCCAGGGATCCATTTTAGGGCCATTATTATTTTTAATTTATATTAATGATCTAAGTGAAGTATCTCAAGAACTTAATCCAATAATGTTTGCAGATGATACCACTCTAGTTATATCTCATTCAGATTTCAATACACTCATAAAAAAAGCCAACATTGGTTTATCTGCTTATGACAAATGTTAAGTTGAACAAATATCTCTGAATAGTCAAAAAAATCTAATTATATTATTTTTTTGGTAAAAAAATCAATCCCTATCGAACCCAGTAGGTCCAAGACTTTCAATTGCTTCTGCTTTGAATTAAATAAAAGTCTCATCACCAAATTTTTTGGGTCATTATAGATGAGAATTTAGTTGGAAAGCGCCATGTTGACTGGGTAACTAAAAAAAGTTGAACCAAATCAGCTGGTATCATAAGAAAAGTAAGTCATCAGGTAACTCTAAGTGTTTGCTCACTCTATATTTTATAGTCTAATGCATCCATATTGTCATATTGAATGAGTCGTGGCGGGAGCACTTTTACATTCTACCCTAAAGAAAAATTTTACTTCTGCAAAAGCTGTTTTTTAGGATTGCCAACAATTCTACGCAGCGAACACCATCTGCAAATTTATTTGTCAAACTTAATATTCTTAATATTTATAGTTTAAATGTTTATCAAAATTTGTATTATTTATGTACAGAATTCAGTTTAATCAAACAGTTCACACCAAGCACTTTAGGTCTTACTTTAAAGCCACAACTGATGTCCATCATTACAACCACACTCAAAGTAAAGATTTCCCAGTTTGCCAAAAAGCAGTTTACATCAAGAGCAACATTTGTTTGAGAACAGAGGCTGCTGAGTTTGTGGAGAAATTTTCCCATCTTGCAAAAGGCACATCATTAATGTCCTTAAAAATATATTAAAAGTTTCCTTGATTGAATTGTAAGTATTTGTTGAATTAATTTAGTGTTTGTGGTTATTTATCAATAACTCAACGTATTTTTGTTGTTTTTAAAAGATGTGTTTAAAAAAAAACAAAAAAAAAAAAAAAAATGTATACTCAATTTTGTCTATTGATAGGTGGAGTTGTAATTATAAGCCCATTTGGTTCTGCCTCTTCCTCAGCTTTATTATTATATCTTAATGTTATAATGGATTGTTTGCTATTATGTGCAAAACTAATAAATAAATAAATAAAAAAAAAAAAAAAAAAAAAAAAAAAAAAAAAAAAACATGTTATTTAAACACGTTACTTAAACACGTTACTTAAACATGTTATTTAAACACGTTTATTTAAAACACGTCACTTAAACACGTTATTTAAACACGTTACTTAAACATGTTATTTAAACACGTTACTTAAACATGTTATTTAAACACGTTATTTAAACACGTTATTTAAACACGTCATTTAAACACGTTATTTAAACACGTCACTTAAACACGTTATTTAAACACGTCACTTAAACACGTTATTTAAACATGTTTATTTAAACCACGTTATTTAAACACGTTATTTAAACACGTTATTTAAACACGTTACTTAAACATGTTTATTTAAACATGTTATTTAAAACACGTTATTTAAACACGTTATTTTAAACCACGTTACTTAAACATGTTATTTTAAACATGTTATTTAAACATGTTATTTAAAACACGTTATTTAAACACGTTACTTAAACAGTTATTTAAACATGTTATTAACACGTATTAAAACACGTTATTTAAACACGTTATTTAAACACGTTACTTAAACATGTTAAACATTTATTAAACACGTTATTTAAACACGTATTTAAACACGTTATAACATGTATTTAAACATGTTATTTAAACACGTTATTTAAACACGTTATTTAAACACGTTACTTAAAATGTTATTTAACATTTATTTAAATGTTATTTAAACACGTTATTTAAACATGTTATTTAAACACGTATTTAAACATGTTATTTAAACACGTTATTTAAACACGTTATTTAAACACGTTACTTAAACACGTCATTTAAACATGTTATTTAAACACGTTATTTAAACACGTTATTTAAACACGTTACTTAAACACGTCATTTAAACATGTTATTTAAACACGTCATTTAAACACGTCACTTAAAACATGTTATTTAAACATGTTATTTAACATATTATTTAAACACGTCATGTTAAACATGTTATTTAAACACATAATTTAACATGTTATTTAAACATGTTATTTAAAGGGACTATACATAAGTTTAATCACAAATAAATGTTTACATATTTAAAATGTCTTTCTCATACATGCTCCAGCAATCAGCCTTTTCACAGCAATTGCCTCTACATGCCTGTAAAGTCACTTAAATAGTCTATGCTCGGGTCGAACAAGCAAACAGCGTAATGCGTAATGCGCGTTCACGCTCAGCTGTAGCTTTAGCTGTAGCATTAGCTGTAGCGTTAGCTGTAGCGTTAGCTGTAGCGTTAGCTGTAGCGTTAGCTGTATCTCCTCTATACTGACGCTGCAGCCGAAAGTGGTAACTCAGAAGGATGATTAGCGGAGAATAAAAGGGACCGTTTCAAAGCACCCATTGAAACTCCAGCCCAAGGACCCCACAATAACGAAAAGAAAACAGAGTTTATTCGAGTGCGTGACAAAAAAGGCAAAAAGTCGAGTCTGATCGGCGCAGGCAAAGAACCAGAGAAACATCGGAAAATGTGAGAGATCTCTCAAAAGACCCGCAGTTATTTTTGCTTGAAAAGGTAAGAGATTATGGACGTAAAATACGAGGGGAAAAGGTGCTTGATGCTTCAGAAACAACGGTGCCGACTGATCCGTGCATGATTGCTACAAACTCAACTGAAACAAGCCATAAAATAATCATGATTGAAGTGACCAAAATAGCTTGATCTAATAGTTTTGATACCTACATAAGAAGTTGTGTAGATAGTAGCCAAGACTAGTAGTGTTCAGTAATAACAGTAATTGTGCCTGTACCTACAAAACATTGAGTAGTAACAGTGGTAATGGTGCTGTATTTACAATTGGCAAAAATAATGCTGCTAATGTTAGCTTTTCTTGGCCGCAAAATAAGCCATGACTATTCACGATTTATAAGTAGTGAAACACTAAGCAAAAAATGGACATGTGCCGTTTACATACAGTTTTACAGTTAGCTACGCTAACTTTGGGCGGCCAGGGAATGAAGACGTTTTACCTTTTCTAGTAGCATTTTACCAGTGAGAATTAAACGTCAATTATCGTTTATATGTATTACTTGCTTTCTTCCACTCGATTCCACTTGCTGCATTGCTCAAGTATCGGCATCTTGTAAAATAATCACTTGAAATGATTTGGTCGTAAATATCTTAGCAAAACAGTAATGTTTCTTATTCTCAGTTGAATCGACCCTAGCAAAATCTGTAAATTGAAGACGGGACTGCTATTTTTTTGGTGCTCGTTAAAGCCTGAGCGCCTCATCACGAGCTTATCATCGAGGCTGCCAGTTACACGTTTGCCTTGAGGGGGCAATTGCGAGCTACAAAACTGCATAAACTCCACACAGCCCCTTTAAACATGTTATTTAAAACACGGCATTAAACTCCATTTTCTTATTTCTTCAAATTTTAAAAACAATGATGATTTTCCTCCCATTTATCTATTATTATTTTCATTTCTCCACATTGGCGATTAAACTCCATTATTGTAGCATTTGTAAATCGTTCCAAACAGGTGACCTCACGTGTGTGACCTCACGTCTTACCTTCACTGTCTGTGACCTCACGGAACCTCACGTGTCTCCTCTGGCTCGTCCTCAGATTGCCGCTCGCGACGGCTGGCTGAACATCGGTTCATCGTGACGAGTCCGGCGCATCGCGGACCCAACTTCCAGCTGGTGAGGAACGTTCCTGCACTCGGTGGTGAGCGGCCTCGAGGTCAGTCCGTCCCGCATGCGCGTGGGCATCGTCATGTACAACGACCGTCCCAAAGCCCAGGTTACCTTGACAGCTTCAACGACAAGACGGAGCTGCTCAACTTCATCAAGATCCTTCCGTACCATGGAGGAGGCACCTACACGGGCAAAGCTCTGAACTACACCCGTGAGAGCGTGTTCACGGCGCTGAGGGGCAGCCGCGCAGGCAAAGGCGTCCAGCAGGTGGCAGTGGTCATCACGGACGGAAAGTCTCAGGTCAGAGGGTTTTTACTCTAACTAAAATGTATTATTATATTATTATTATTCAGCGTCATAATAATCATAATGTTTGTGTTCTGTTTGCAGGACGACGTGGCGGCAGCCAGCGTGGAGCTACGGCGAGAGGGCGTGACCGTGTACGCGCTCGGCGTGAAGGACGCCAACAAGCAGGAGCTGGACATGATGGCGTCGTACCCGGCAAACGAACACGTCTTTATCGTGGACAGTTTCACCAAGCTCAAGCCTGTGAAGCAGGTTCTGCAGAAGACGCTTTGCCAAACATCTACCGGAGCGCCATCACCACGGAAACCAGGAGGACAAGCCTTAAAGAGGGTACTTTAATAACTTTATATTAATAACAGGCCATCACCACGGAAACCAGGAGGGCGGGCCTTAAAGAGGGTACTTTAATAACAGGCCATCACCACGGAAAACCAGGAGGACAAGCCTTAAAAAGGGTACTTTAATAACAGGCCGTCACCACGGTGACGAGAAAGATGGGCCTGAAAGAGGGTTTAACTAAGAAAAACAAAACAAAAAATAACTTTGTCGTAAACAAAAATAATTTGGTACATCTGTCACATGACCCGATCAAAAATGATGAAAACGCCCGCTCTCTGAACAGTTGGCGTCAAAGGGAATCTTCCTTTATCCTTTAGTAAATTAACCCGTTTATAACCATAGACATATATTTCTCCAGGCTGCGCTGACTGGTATATATTTCTCCAGGCTGCGCTGACTCGTATATATTTCTCCAGGCTGCGCTGACTCTAATATATTTCTCCAGGCTGTGCTGACTCGTATATATTTCTCCAGGCTGCGCTGACTCGTATATATTTCTCCAGGCTGCGCTGACTCGTATATATTTCTCCAGGCTGTGCTGACTCGTGTATATTTCTCCAGGCTGCGCTGACTCTAATATATTTCTCCAGGCTGCGCTGACTCGTGTATATTTCTCCAGCTGCCTGACTCTAATATATTTCTCCAGGCTGCGCTGACTCTAATATATTTCTCCAGGCTGCGCTGACTCTAATATATTTCTCCAGGCTGCGCTGACTCGTGTATATTTCTCCAGGCTGCGCTGACTCGTATATATTTCTCCAGGCTGTGCTGACTCGTATATATTTCTCCAGGCTGCGCTGACTCGTATATATTTCTCCAGGCTGCGCTGACTCTATATATTTCTCAGGCTGCGCTGACTCGTATATATTTCTCCAGGCTGAGCTGACTCGTATATATTTCTCCAGGCTGCGCTGACTCGTATATATTTCTCCAGGCTGCCTGACTCTATATATTTCTCCAGGCTGCGCTGACTCGTATATATTTCTCCAGGCTGCGCTGACTCTAATATATTTCTCCAGGCTGTGCTGACTCGTATATATTTCTCCAGGCTGCGCTGACTCTAATATATTTCTCCAGGCTGCGCTGACTCTAATATATTTCTCCAGGCTGCGCTGACTCTAATTTTTTCTCCAGGCTGCGCTGACTCTAATATATTTCTCCAGGCTGCGCTGACTCTATATATTTCTCCAGGCTGCGCTGACTCTAATATATTCTCCAGGCTGCGCTGACTCTAATATATAGGTTTCTCTCCAGGCTGCGCTGACTCTAATATATTTCTCCAGGCTGCGCTGACTCTAATATATTTCTCCAGGCTGCGCTGACTCGTATATATTTCTCCAGGCTGCGCTGACTCTAATATATTTCTCCAGGCTGCGCTGACTCTAATATATTTCTCCAGGCTGTGCTGACTCGTGTATATTTCTCCAGGCTGCGCTGACTCGTATATATTTCTCCAGGCTGTGCTGACTCGTATATATTTCTCCAGGCTGCGCTGACTCGTATATATTTCTCCAGGCTGCGCTGACTCTAATATATTTCTCCAGGCTGTGCTGACTCTAATATATTTCTCCAGGCTGTCCTGACTCTAATATATTTCTCCAGGCTGCGCTGACTCTAATATATTTCTCCAGCTGAGCTGACTCGTGTATATTTCTCCAGGCTGAGCTGACTCGTGTATATTTCTCCAGGCTGTGCTGACTCGTATATATTTCTCCAGGCTGCGCTGACTCGTGTATATTTCTCCAGGCTGCGCTGACTCGTATATATTTTCTCCAGGCTGAGCTGACTCGTATATATTTCTCCAGGCTGTGCTGACTCGTATATATTTCTCCAGGCTGAGCTGACTCGTATATATTTCTCCAGGCTGAGCTGACTCGTGTATATATTTCTCCAGGCTGTCCTGACTCTAATATATTTCTCCAGGCTGCGCTGACTCGTATATATTTCTCCAGGCTGCGCTGACTCGTGTATATTTCTCCAGGCTGCGCTGACTCGTATATATTTCTCCAGGCTCTGCTGACTCTAATATATTTCTCCAGGCTGCGCTGACTCGTATATATTTCTCCAGGCTGACTACTCTATATATTTCTCCAGGCTGACTGACTCTAAATAATATATTTCTCCAGGCTGCGCTGACTCGTATATATTTCTTCAGGCTGCGCTGACTCTAATATATTTCTTCAGGCTGCACTGACTCTAATATATTTCTCCAGGCTGCGCTGACTCGTATATATTTCTCCAGGCTGCGCTGACTCGTATATATTTCTTCAGGCTGCGCTGACTCTAATATATTTCTCCAGGCTGCGCTGACTCTAATATATTTCTTCAGGCTGCACTGACTCGTATATATTTCTCCAGGCTGTGCTGACTCGTGTATATTTCTCCAGGCTGCGCTGACTCGTATATATTTTCTTCAGGCTGCACTGACTCGTATATATTTCTCCAGGCTGCGCTGACTCGTGTATATTTCTCCAGGCTGCGCTGACTCGTATATATTTCTCAAGGCTGCGCTGAATCGTGTATATATTTCTCCAGGCTGCAATGACTCTAATATATTTCTCCAGGCTGCGCTGACTCGTGTATATTTCTCCAGGCTGCGCTGACTTGTATATATTTCTCCAGGCTGCACTGACTCGTGTATATTTCTCCAGGCTGCGCTGACTCTAATATATTTCTCCAGGCTGCGCTGACTCTAATATATTTCTCCAGGCTGCGCTGACTCTAATATATTTCTCCAGGCTGCGCTGACTCTAATATATTTCTCCAGGCTGCAATGACTCTAATATATTTCTCCAGGCTGCGCTGACTCGTATATATTTCTCCAGGCTGCGCTGACTCGTATATATTTCTCCAGGCTGCGCTGACTCGTATATATTTCTCCAGGCTGCGCTGACTCGTATATATTTCTCCAGGCTGCAATGACTCTAATATATTTCTCCAGGCTGCAATGACTCGTATATATTTCTCCAGGCTGCGCTGACTCGTATATATTTCTCCAGGCTGCGCTGAATCGTGTATATATTCTCAGGCTGCGCTGATCGTATATATTTCCCAGGCTGCGCTGACTCGTATATATTTCTCCAGGCTGTGGGCTGGACTCGTATATATTTCTCCAGGCTGCGCTGACTTGTGTATATTTCTCCAGGCTGAGCTGACTCGTATATATTTCTCCAGGCTGCGCTGACTCGTATATATTTCTCCAGGCTGCGCTGACTCGTATATATTTCTCCAGGCTGCGCTGAATCGTGTATATATTTCTCCAGGCTGAGCTGACTCGTATATATTTCTCCAGGCTGCGCTGACTCTAATATATTTCTCCAGGCTGCGCTGAATCGTGTATATATTTCTCCAGGCTGCGCTGACTCGTATATATTTCTCCAGGCTGAGCTGACTCGTATATATTTCTCCAGGCTGCGCTGACTCGTATATATATTTCTCCAGGCTGAGCTGACTCGTGTATATTTCTCCAGGCTGAACTGACTCGTGTATATTTCTCCAGGCTGAGCTGACTCGTGTATATATTTCTCCAGGCTGAGCTGACTCGTATATATATTTCTCCAGGCTGCGCTGAATCGTGTATATATTTCTCCAGGCTGCGCTGACTCGTATATATTTCTCCAGGCTGAGCTGACTCGTATATATTTCTCCAGGCTGCGCTGACTCGTATATATATTTCTCCAGGCTGAGCTGACTCGTGTATATTTCTCCAGGCTGAACTGACTCGTGTATATTTCTCCAGGCTGAGCTGACTCGTGTATATATTTCTCCAGGCTGAGCTGACTCGTGTATATTTCTCCAGGCTGAGCTGACTCGTGTATATTTCTCCAGGCTGCGCTGACTCGTGTATATTTCTCCAGGCTGAGCTGACTTGTGTATATTTCTCCAGGCTGCGCTGACTCGTGTATATAAATCAGTGTAGATGAACAGTTTGGAGTTAGGGACGTCTCCCCCGGAGCCTGGACACTGTTGGTGGCATAGAAGACCGTGAAGATGTAGCAGGTAGAAGCCGTGGACGGAAGAGGCGGAGATGGGGTGGAGGTGGGTCGCAGCGCAGCTGGGAAGCGAACGAACCATGATTGCTGGGGCTTAAAAGCGGGACCGAGGGCGATGATTGGAGGTGCGGCTCTTACGCTGAGGGGCTGAGGTGGAGGTGTGGCCTCCCGGGAGTGATCCGGGAGGCGTCTTTCCAGTATTATGGCCCTCGCCTCTGGAACGACCTGCCGGAGGAGCTCAGGATCGCAGAGAACGTTCATGTATTTAAGAGCAGGCTCAAGACCCACCCTTTAGTTTAGCTTTTAACTAATATTTATTTATATTAACTTTATTTATCTGTTTTAGTTCTACACAATTATTTCTTTAGTTCCACTCTTTATTATGTATTTATTTTTATTTTATTTATTTTATTTTTATTTTGTGCTATTCCACACTTTTAGCCGAATTTTAGCTGTTTTAATTATCTTTTATTTTTATGTTCTCTCAGTGTTTCCTCTGAGGGAGCCCTCTGCCCCGGGAGTGCTGGTTGGCTGTGGCCGTGCGGGCGCTCTCCTGTGGGTGCCTGGATGGAGGTTGGACGTCTATTCTACACCTCCTCCGGGCGCCCTGTGTTGGCGCTCTGTCGCTGTGGCCGATGGGCTGCTCCTGGTGCAGACGGCTCCTTGGATGCTGTTTCCTCTTTCGGTTCATCTGTACTCAGCCTTATGTACCCCACTTTATGTCCATTTTTACTTAAGACTTTTAACAACTGGGCTGTCTGTATGTATATGTGTCTGTGTGTCTGTGTGTGCGGGTGGGTAGGGGGAGGTGGGGGTTGTTGTTATTTATGTATATTTGCGTGTGGGAACTATTTTAATGATTTTTTAAGCACTGTAAAGCACATTGTGTTACATTTTGTATGAAAAGCGCTTTATAAATAAAGTTTGATTTGATTTGATTAGCTGGAGGTCACTGAAATTAGTCTACTAGTTTGAATTAACGCCTTGGCTTCATATTTTCAGGTTGTGTGCAGACGGACGAGGCCGACATCTTCTTCCTCATCGATCACTCCGGGAGCATCTTTCCCTCAGATTTCCAGGACATGAAACGTTTATCTTCGAGTTCCTGGACACGTTCCGGATTGGGCCGGACCACGTGCGGATTGGCGTGGCCACATACGCGGACGACGCAGTGCTGGAGTTCGACCTGACGGCGTACTCGGACGGGCCGTCACTGGAGCAAGCGGTGGACGGCATCAGCCAGGTTGGCGGCGGCACAGAGACGGGCAAAGCTCTGAGCTTCATGGGCCCATTGTTCAAACGGGCGGAGACCACCAGGGGCCACAAGGTGACGTTCAGAAATTCTCATGATAAATTCTGATTATATTTTTGTCATCTTCATCTGAAAACCCAATACATATTACTTTCTCCATCCCCATTTATAGTAGAGGGCTAAAGGTGTCCAGTTTTCTTCAAAGCCTCTCTTACACCCTTCTAATGGTATTACTGACATGACCTTTTCTTCATCTAGTCATCTTTGTAAAATAGAAGAGTGCACAGCAAACAGTAGGATTCTCAGAATGTATTTATGTTTATGTTTCCAGTCCTAAAACCAAGTGAAAGGGATCAAAAGGAATTTCAGTATCTAATGCTTCATCTCTGTGTGAACAGAATAACAAAAATGTTGAATTTGAGGACAAATACTTTCCATGTTGGACACATGGAAGAGCTCTTTGAATCATATTTACTGTGTATCACTGGTGGATTATTTTGTAGTGAGTTTGGAAGGTGGTGTGTTCATCTTCCTGTCTCCTCCGGTAGAGAATTCCCTCTCTCAGCTCCAGTTTGTTGAGCTCTCTCTGTAGAAGAGGAAGTTCAGGAAGTTCTTGTCTCAGAGTAGGGACAACCTTCTCTTCCATTTCCAACTGATGGACTGCTTCTTGGATGACAGGATCTGCGAGCTGTCGGTCCCTCAAGTGAGATGGCGAAAGCGCTGGAAGGTCTAGGAGGCTATGTAGATCTTCCGAGCAAACAGAGATTTCCTCCACTTCTCCAGCCTCAGCGACATGATGCTTCAGAAACTGCTGAATGAGGCTTTGCTCCTTCAAAGACTGGGCATCCTCTGGACTGGGTTGATGTGGCCGTCTGGATAAGGCGTCAGCATCATAGTTCTGGCGTCCCACACAGTACTGGAGTTTAAATGAGTAAGTGGAGAGAGCTGCGAACCATCTATGACTTGTGGCGTCCAACTTCGCAGAGGTGAGTACGTAGGTCAGTGGTTACTGTTCGTGACAACGGTGAAATTAGCGCCGTACAAATAGTCGTGATATTTTTCAGTTACACTCCACTTCAATGCCAAGAACTCGAGCTTATGGGCTGGGTAGCATGACTCACTGTGTCACAGCCCTCGACTGGCATAGGCGATGACTCTCAATTGACCGTCCTGTTCCTGATACAGCACGGCTCAAGACCAGTTCAACTTGCGTCTGTATGCAGAACGTATGGCTGCTTGGGGTCAGCAAATCTGAGAACAGGGGACGATGTTAACTTGTCCATGAGGAGGTCAAATGCTCTTTGACACCCCCATCGCTCGCCAAAAGACTGCTTTGCGTCGAGATACTGAACTGGTGACCTCTTCCCTTTTGCTGCTTTGTGCACAGGTGGATAACCCTTCGTGAGGTCATTCAGCAGCTTGATGAGAGGAGTAGCCCTTAAGGAATCATCGATAATAACCAGCGAAACCCAGGAAAGATCTTAGCTCTTTGAGTTTTGTCGGAATTTGTCAGGATTTTAAGCTTACATTTTTGCTGGGTCCGTCTCGACTCCTCGTTCAGATGCCACGTGCCCAAGATATTTCACAGACGTCTGGTAGAACCGGCATTTCTTCAGAAGAAAGCTTCAGGCCGTAATCCTTCAGACAACCAAGGACGTTCAACAACCTCCTCTCATGCTCCTCCAGTGTATTCGAAAAAATATCATCCAGGAAAACAAGTGCCTCCTTCAGGTGAAGCACTCCCATGCATTTTTCCATTAGACGTTTCCATTAGATGCTGGGCGCATTTGTGACTCCCTGTGGAGGCGGTTAAGTTCCCAAAGCCTAATGGTGTAACAAAAGCGGTTTTAGCTTTGTCCTCTTCACTCATGGCAATCTGATAATAGCCGACTTCACAGATCACACCAGCTTCAAGGAGGTCACACAGGTGCTTGCGGACTGCCTCGATGTCTTGCGGATGTACTGGTCGAGCACGGTGTTTAAAAGGAGTCTCATCATGCAATTTAATCTGATGTTGAACTTTGTCGGTGCAGCCAAAGTCTGTATCATGCTGTGAGAACACCTCTGGTATACTGTTCAGTTTAGTTGTAATGCGTTCCTTCCACTCAGCTGACAAGGGAGAATCACCATAGTCACACTGCATGGTTGAAGGTTTAAAATCACCAGGCGTAGTCTCCACTTGCTGTGACAAAATGCTAGGAGGTTCTCCGATGCTAGCAATCACCGTCAAGGGAGAAATCAAGATGTCTTGCTCAGACTCATTTCGCACAATAACTGGGACCTTGTAAGGAGCATGGTGTGGAATGGAGATCAAGCAGTTTCTGAATGCATAGTCCACCAGGTAAAAGGAGCGACAGGGTGCTTGATGAGCGCTCAGTCCTCTTACCAACATACAGTAAGCAACAGACTCAAGCAACAGACTCAAGCCAGCACGTCCTCTCGTAAAACTGCTCCATCAACATCCCAGAGCTGGCTACTGTTTTCGCTGTGGTGAAGATGGGCACTTTCGACCCCACTGAACCAATGAACCCAACTCTGACCTGGTGCAAGCTGAAGTGATCCAGCCTCCAGTGTCCAGGCAGTCCGGTTACCACGAGGACTTATCGGATCGAAGTGTACAGCGTTAGTCACCATCACTGGCCATAACTGCTCATGTTCTTTGGACAGAGGATCCCAAGTGACCATGTTACCAGTCTCTTTTTACAACCAGACCAACCAGTTAAACCACTCATGACCTGCTTCAAGTTGAAGGCGCAGCAGGGAGATGTGAAGTTTCCTAAGAAGTTTTTGGGATCTGACTTTACTGTTCTGACGCTTGCTCTGGTCGTTCCCGATGTCAGCTCTTCGCCCTTGTTAATTGAGATGCGTTGGATCCACTCTATCATAAGTACCTGAAGAGTGACAGTTCTGATTTCCAGATGGTCATGTGGGAGTGGTCAGGAGGACCACTCCCACATGACATCTGACCATCAAAGCTCCGTTTACCATTCCAGCTGGCTGTACAGTTGCTGGTGTTGGTTTTGCTGACCTCAAGACCCGGCCTTCTACCCAGTACGCGTTGGTGAAGGGAGGCGGTTTCTGGTGAGTGTGACCGGCAGTTAACATGGAGAGTTGTTTTTGGACGTCTGCCAGCTGCCGAGTGTGTTAAAGTGGTGAGTGCTGCCACATTGCTTGTATGGGCAAACTGAGCGTGGGACGCAGTTTTCTGCTTCGTAGCTCCCAGATGTTGCTTCAATCACAGACTTCTGGATGCCTCACGGTTCTCCTCCGTCCTCAGCATAACAGCAGCTCAGCAAAAGGTGGTGGATTGCTTTTCTTCTGCTTAAGCTGCAGTTTGGAGATCAATGTGTCATTCCAGCAGCCACGACAGAACTGAGTAAGTGTCTGTTAACATCTGCCTCTGCCACTCTCCCCCCTTTTTACAGCAAGGCTCAGGGCAACTTGAAGACGTTATAGATACACTGATGGCTGTTCTCCTTCATTTTGAAAAGTATCCATAAACTTGGCATAGAGTTCTTGCCAAAAGCGGACTCCAGCGTCTTGATATACACAGTAGGTAAACTGTCCGGACTCAAATGTCTCACCAAGTCAGCAGCTGGTGGCAGCAGACTGTCAACTATCCCTTCTCGATCTTTGCAAGTCTGACACAGCTGGGTCATTTAACAGCAGCTCAACTCCTGTGCGCCACGTGTCAAAGTCAACTTCAAGAGATGGTCTTGGGGTCCTCCTGGAGAAGGGTCGAAGACGCTTGGCTGATAGGCGATGCGCCGCAGAGTCCTCACTCTTGACTATTTGCTCCACTACAAAACGCTGTATTCCGGCAGGTTCATGTCCTGTGCGGTCAGGCTGGGTGTTGCTACTCCGCTCTGGGTTGAGGCATTGATGTAGACGGGAGTGACTCAGGCCTCGCGTAGTTCACAGCAGTTCGAGCTTGAGGGGTGGCCCCTGGCAGTGGGGTGGAGAGGCCTAGAGGTGGTGCTGTTGCATCGTTGGTTGGATCTGAGGGAGGCTGCTTTATCTGCAGGGCAGGTCAGATTTTGGAGATTCTGGAGAGAGTGGCCAATCTGATTCATCATTTCTTTGTAAACATCGGCATAATCTACGCCGGTTTATCTTGGCTAAATGTTCCATTTCTGCAATGAAACTTTTAGCTTTAGTTTTACCCGACGTAGCCACTGTAAACGGTAGGCAAATCGAAACGGAATATTCACCCATGCCATCCTTAGAAAGCAAACTGTAGGGTAATACCGGCTTTAACGTAGAAATAGCAAGACCTGATTCAAATTCAACAACAATTGTTTCATAAAATTCAACGTGGAGTCATCGATTTCTGCTTTCAGAGCTATTTTACCATAACGCTTGAGAAAATCGAATACATCTTCATCAGACTCAGAACCCGTTGTGCCCTCGACAAGCACTGCATTTGTCAAACACATCCATCCTTTTTCTTTTTCTTTTTTGTTTGTTTCACAACAATAACAACAACAGTAATATTAAGTACTGGTCAAGCCTCCTCCTGGGCTATAGCTCGCCAATTATGTAGCACGCTTGAATTGCCATGTAGAAAAGATTAGTAGTAGGACTAGAACGATGTAGAGGTAGATTCGTCTCAGAGGAAGGGACCAGCACTTAATAAACGCAGGACGAAGATTGCTGTGATATGCCAAGCACCAAAATGTATTAGAAGAAAAGGAGTTATGTACAGCATTTACAATATTTACAGGAGTGCACTTTGGGAATGATAAAGTTCATGAGTTCATCGGGTCTCCGTTAGAGCCTTTGCGGTGTACAGTGAGTGGGGGACGAACGTGTAGTTAAAAGGTGAGCGGCGGCGTTCTGAACTAGTTGCAGCTTTGCCAGTGAGGTTTTACTAAGTCCTGAATAGAGAGCATTGCAATAATCCAGACGGGTGGTGATAAATCATGGATTAAAATCTCAAAGATGTGGCGAGATAAAAAAGTCTTTACTTTGGCAAGTTGCCTCAAATGATAAAGCTGGACTTCACGATGGCACTTATTTGGGCGTCCAGTTTAAAAACAACAATTCATCACATTGTCAATAACCATGGTCATGGCAGCAGCTAAAGCCAAAACATAGCAGCTATCAGTCACAGACAATAATAGTTCACAGTAGCTAACATCGTAAAACATCTAAAAAATAATGTGACAACATCTTCACACTATAGGCATTTAAACCAATGGCACAGGGAAACTTACAGCAGCATGTGCCATGGAAACATATAAAACAACGAGAACAGCCGCGGCTACACCGACTAGCCTTAGCAACATTAGCTTACCAATTCCTTTCATTCACAGCACACGGATCAACAGCGTGGCTTGATCGTGGGTGTAAAGCATCTGCAGCCGTGTTTAATCCCCACAGGGCTAAACTCTCACATGGGTGATGACGGAAGTATCGCGAGATGTAACGGTAACCACAGTTACCGAGTTTGCAAGCAGACAGAGGGAGAACTAGCAATGGATTTTACAGCTGGGTTACAATATGATCTATTTGAACAAGTCATTTTCTTTGTGTTTAAATATATATTCTTCCATTTTGTTTCATCCAGGTGGGTCCCAAAATTGTTTTTATTAACATGTTTTAAGAACCTCAAGCAGAGCTTTTCTGACATGTTTGTTCCCGGCAGGTGTCCGAGTACCTGATCGTTATCACAGACGGAAAGTCGTCGGATGAGGTGAAGGAGCCGGCAGCGATACTTCGGTCCCAGGGCGTGACGGTTTACGCCATCGGAGTGAAGGACGCCGACACCACGGAGCTGCTGGAGATCGCAGAAGACTCCCAAGAAGATGTTCTTCATCCAGAACTTTGACGCCCTGAAACCCATCAAAGACGACATCATCACAGACATCTGCTCCACCAATGGTAAGCTCCGCCCTCTGCTCCACCAATGGTAAGCTCCGCCTCTCCTCAACCTATGGTTAGCTCTTCCATCACAAACATTTGAGAGCAGAAACAGAAGTGCTGCATTTTAAATTCTTGTTCAGTGTGTGTCCCCCCCTCCTTGAACCGAGGGGGGGGAGGTGAATCCTGGAGCTTCGTGCCCCTGTAGGGTCTCCCAGGGCAACAGGTCCTAGTTAGAATCATGGCCATCCTTCTGTGGAGCCACCACCTGCAGGAGGCGCTATAGGGGGCTGGTGTAATGTGATTCCCATGACCCGGATGGAAGAGGATGGACGGATGTGTTTTAGAGAGTTATGATTCTCCTCCCACATTAACTCGTTCACTATGTCGTGCTGTTTTAATCTGTTAGACAATAGTTTCTCCAACATTAAGAGTGACACTACACCAAACTTTAGGGTTAAAGAGGTTGAATATTTCTGTATAAAACGAGAGTTAGAGCAGAAGTCGTATGTGGCTCAGAGTGAGTGAGTGACCGACTAGTATGAACTGGGAGAACGAATCACTCTGTTGTTAACATCAATCAAAAGCACTGATACGTATGACTCAAATGACTCTCGGCTAAGCAGCCTCGCACTGAACTGTAAATAAATCAGGAGGTCAATTCAGGCAGAGGATGGAAAAACTCCAGATAAATATCATCTATTCCAATATTGTGGTTTACATAAATACTACTTTATCCAGTTTCACATTCGAAAATAGCACTGTTTGGATTTAATGTGTGGACAATAATGTTTTTTGTTTTGTATGAGATTTTCCCGTCTACCATCACGTTTTCATTGGTTTAAACATTGGTTTACAGTGATTCACTTTAGGGAGTGATTCATTCTACTCGAGTCATAAAATGAATCAAACTTCTCATCACTAGTGTGTTTTGAACACTTCAGTTCTTTCTACAGTAAGTACTGAAGAACTTTTATTGAAGTAATACTTATATTTCACCAGCGGCAAACACCTGTGGTCTAACTATGTGTCCCCCTCTCCCCGTCTTCCCCCGTCTTCCCCTCTCCCCTCAGTGTGTAAGGACGTCTCTGGAGACCTCCTGTTCCTGGTGGACAGCTCGGGGAGCATTTACCCTGAGGATTACCAGAAGAATGAAGGACTTCATGAAGAGCGTGATGGGGAAGTCTTCAGTGGAGGAGGGCGCGATCCCACTTCGGCGTGGTCCAGTTCAGTACGATCCAGCAGCTGGAGTTTCCTCTGAACCAGTTTCTTTTCTAAGGATAAGATGGAGTTGGCCATAGACGCCATGACACAGATCGGAGGCGGGACGCTCACGGGCCGAGGCCATCAGCTTCGCTGAACAGTACTTCTCCTCCGCCAAAGGGGGGCGCCCGGACCTCAAACAGAGGCTGGTGGTTATTACAGACGGAGAGGCCCAGGACGAGGTTTAAGGCCCCGCCCAGGTCAGAGTCATTAGCATCTCATTTGCATCGCTATTAACATCATTAGCACCTCATTTACATAATCATTACTGCGGAAGATGGCGCAGGACGAGGTAAGCCCCGGCCCAGGTCAGAAGCGCATAGCATCTTATTTGGCAAACTTATTATCTATCATCTTCCTAATTCATTACATCAATTAGTTTGTTCTTGTTTACATTATCATTAATCTCATTTAACCTAATCATCATTGGTGCTGGGACCGGATCCAGCACCGAAATAGGCTTTTTTTGCTTTTCAGATTACGATATTGGTGGTCAGAGGCTTAAATGACCGCGGTTTTCAAAGGCCTTTGGATAAATGCTTCCCGCCTTCCATGGATGTGAAACTACTGGACCAAGTGTGGAGGTAACAAGCTGTTCAGCACAGATCTTTCAGAAATTCTAGGGGTAATTCATCAAGCGGCATGACAATGAACTCAGACCGGAGATAACCTCTTCCAATTGTTTTGTCAGTAACAGATGTGTGGGCTGAGGTCCTTTACTGCGGCTGAGTTCCTTTTACTGTAGGTTGCTGATGGTGTTGCTGTGCTGGAGTCCTAACTGTTTGCTGATTCCTTTACTGTAGGTGCTGATGGTGCTGCTGTTGGCTGGATCCCTTAACTGTGGCTGAGTCCTTTACTGTAGATGCTGATTGGTGCTGCTGTTGGCTGGATCCTTAACTGTTTGCTGTTACTGTAGGTGGCTGCATGCTGCCTTAATGTGGCTGTTATCCTTAACTGTTTGCTGAGTCCATTACTTGTAGGCTGCTGATGGTGCTGCTGCCTGTGGCTGAATTCTTAAACTGTTTGCTGATTCCTTTAACTGTAGGTGGCTGTGGTGCTGCTGTGGCTGGATTCTTAACTGTGGCTGAGTCCTTTACTGTAGATGCTGATGGTGCTGCTGTGGCTGGATCCTTAACTGTTGCTGTTACTGTAGGGTGCTGATGCTGTAATGGTGGCTTGGTCCTTAACTGTGCTGAGTCCTTTACTGTAGTGTGATGGTGCTGCTGTGGCTGAGTCCTTAACTGTGGCTGAGTCCTTACTGTAGGTGCATGGTTGCTGCTGTGCTGAGTCCTTTACTGTAGATGCTGATGGTGCTGCTGTGGCTGGATCCCTTAACTGTTGCTGTTACTGGTAGGTTGTGATTTGCTGTGCTACTGTGGCTGGATCCCTTAACTTGTGGCTGAGTCCTTTACTGTAGATGCTCGAATGGTGCTGCTGTGCTGAATCCTTAACTGTGGCTGAGTCCATTACTGTAGTGCTGATGGCTGCTGTGGCATGAATTCTTAACTGTGCTGATTTCCTACTTGTTAGCGTGCTGATGGTGGCTGCTGTGCTGGATCCTTAACTGTGCTGGTCCTTTACTTAGATGGCTGATTGGTGTGCTGTGGCTGGGAAATTTTTTTTCCTTTAACTGTTGCTGTTACTGTAGTGCTTGATGCTGCTATGTGGCTGGTCCTTAACTGTTGCTGAGCTTTTACTTAGGTGCTGATGGTGCTGCTGTGGCTGAGTCCTTAACTTGTGGCTGAGTCCTTTACTGTAGGTTGCTGATGGTGCTGCTGTGGCTGAGTCCTTTACTTAAGATGCTGATGGTGCTTGCTGTGCGCTGGATCCTTAACTGTTGCTGTTACTTAGGTGCTGATGGCTGTACTAGTGGCTGGATCCTTAACTGTTGGCTGAGTCCTATTACTGTAGATGCTTGATTGGTGCTGCTGGTGGCTGAATCCTTAACTGCTGCTGAAAGTCCTTTATGTAGGTGCTGATGGTGCTGCTGTGGCTCGAGTCCTTAAACTGTGGCTGAAGTCCTTTACTTAGGTGCTGATGCGTGCTGCTGTGGGCTGGTCCTTTATGTAGATGCTGATGGTGCTGCTGTGGCTGGATCCTTAACTGTTGCTGTTACTGTAGGTGCTGATTGGTGCTGCTGTGACTGGCTGAATCCTTAACTGTGGGCTGAGTCTTTAGTGTAGGTTGCTGATGGTGCTGCTAGTGCTGGATCCTTAAACTTTTGCTGCATTACTGTAGGTGCTGATGGTGCTGCTGTTGGCTGAATTCTTAACTGTTGATTGAGTCCATTACTTGTAGGTGCTGATGGTTGCTGCTAATGGGCTTGGATCCTTAACTGTTGCTGCAGTCCATTACTGTAGGTGCAGATGGTTGTGCTGTGGCTGGATCCTTAAACTTGTGGCTGAGTCCTTTACTGTAGGTGCAGATGGTGCTGCTGTGGGCTGGATCCTTAATGTGGCGGCGTCCTTTCTGTAATGTGATGTGCTGCTGTGGCCTGGATCCTTAACTGTTGCTGTTACTGTAGGTGCGATGCTGCTAATGTGCTGGATCCTTAACTGTTGCTGAGTCCTTTACTGTAGGTGCTGATGGTGCTTGCTGTGGCTGGTCCTTAACTGTTGGCTGGAGTCCTTTACTGTAGGTGCTGATGTGTCTGCTGTTGGCTGGTCTTTACTGTAGATGCTGATGGTGCTGCTGTGGCTGGATCCTTAACTGTTGCTGTTACTGTAGGTGCTGATGCTGCTACTGTGGCTGGATCCTTACTGTGGCTGAGTCCTTTACTGTAGAGATGATGGTGCTGCTGTGGCTGATTCCTTAACTGTGCTGAGTCCTTTTACTGGTAGGTGCTGATGGTGCTGCTGTGGCTGAGTCTTAATGTGGCTTGAGTCCTTTACTGTAGGTGCTGATTGGTGCTTGCTGTGGGCTGAGTCCTTTATGTAGATGATGATGGTGCTGCTGTGCTGGATCCTTTAACTTTGCTGATTACTGTAGGTGCTGATGGTGCTGGCTGTGGCTAATTCCTTAAACTGTGGCTGAGTCCTTTAGTGTCGGTGTGATTGGTTGCTGCTGTGGCTGAATCCTCTAACTGTGGGCTGAGTCCCTTACTGTAGGTGCTGATGGTGCTTGCTGTGGCTGAATCCTTAATGGTGGCTGAGTCCTTTACTGTAGGTGCTGATGGTGCTGCTGTGGCTTATCCTTAACTGTGGCCGAGGTCCTTTACTGGTAGGTGCTGATGTGCTTGCTGTGGCTGAATCTTAAACTGCTGGCTGAGTGCATTACTGTAGGTGCTGATGGTGCTGCTGTGGCTGACCTAACTGTGCTTGAGTCCTTGTTAGGTGCAGAGATGCAGGCTGTGGCTGAATCTTTTTTTGGGGATGCAGGCGAAACCTTTGCTGGCGAGCCAGGGAGCTCTTCTCATGCTCCTCTCTGCTCTCTCTTGTTGCTCAAGCTCCACTGATTTTGCAGAGCATGGAGGAGATATTCCGTCGAGTCGTCTCATCAATCTCTAGCAGATCGTTGCGCGTTTCCAGAAAGATTAAATTCTCTTATGATAATACAGTCCTCTTTGACTCCCAGACATTGGACAGCCATGATATTCAACTTGGAAACAAGCCGGGAGAAATGTGTTTATTCTCCATATCGATGCTTGGGTTAGGTCACTGATGGAAAAATGTTTTGTATCCTCTTAACCAGACAATCAAGTCTCTCAAAAGGTTTACTTAAACTTTTCTTTCAGGCTTCAGACTCTCTGTTTTTTTATGTCAACAGCACCAACCATTGTAAAAACAAAAAGGGTTATTAATCCCAGGTTATTTATTAATTTCCTTGATTAGACACTCTATGATGTAGAATCTGTGGCGTAACGGATAGTCTGCTCGTAATAATTCTCTCATGTTTATATTAGAATGGCTCCGTCTCCAAGCACCAGGATATCTCTGGCCTGGGACACTTGGCAGAGTTTTTTCTCTCCATCTTTGTTTTGACTTCTTGTTCTCGGTTTTCTCTCTGACCGTCTCTGTTCATATACTCGTCCTCTGAAAGAGGTGAAAACTCTGTTTGTTACCTTTATTCAGGTGCATTTTTACCAGCATGTTGTCTTTGCTTTGGCGGGCACCAAGTTGTCTTAGTGATATTGACCAAAAAAACATTACTTTGGTGGGACTTTCTCAATAAACGGATGAACAAGATCAGAAAATCAAAAATGTGTGCAAACATCTACATTTATTTTGTTTTTCACTCAAAAGATAATTAGGTCTGAACAGACGACAAAAGAGCAGAAAAACAAGTTTATTTTGCCATTTCATCTTTTTTTACGTTCTAAACTGAATTTCAGATTTGTTTACATTCCTGTACACTACAGCTAGACAAATGCATCGATGATGGAGCCTCCATTTTGAACTGTAGGGCTCTAGAGGTTGTGACGTTTACATGAACATTACAGAACCTCAACCTTTTCCAAAGTTACAATATCACGGCTCTCCACGTTTAGTCATAACAGCTTTGGGTCGATAGACGAACTGTAGTAAGTGGTCCAGTAAAGACAAAGTAGAGTGATAACTGTTCAGTTACTGCTGCTATTTCTCATTTCCCAACATTTTCTTGACAGTGAGGATAACTCGATTTTATAATGTTATTTTCTCCCAAACAATGATTGGTATGATCTTGTTGACGATTATATCGCCCCTGGGTGGTTTATCGGTGTGGTCCTAACCCTCGCTCTCCTTCAGCGCCTCCGTGACCTCAGAGTGGGTCATCTACGCCATGGGTGGGGACGCCAATATACGCAGCTGGAGGAGATCAGCGGGCAAATCCAGAAGAGTTTACGCCAAGAGAGACTCGATGGCCCTCAAAGACCTGGAGAACGAGCTTGCCATGAGATCTGCGATCCCAAGAGAGGTATCCTCCCCTCCTCCCCTTCTCTCCCGCTTCTCCTCCATCCTCATCTTTGGCTCCTCCTCTCTGCTTCCTTTCCTCATCTGCTCCTCCACTTGCTCCTCCTCCTCATCATCTGTCCTTCTCATCTGCTCCTCTCACGCACAGTGACTAAACATTTAGGCGCCATTTTCCTCCTCTGCTTAACACTGTTGAAAGCTGTTAGATCAGCCATTGCCAAAAGTCGGAACATTGCGGCCCGTCTTGTCGATCCGGAATTCTCTCGGGGCCCCCAATAGAAATTAATGTGATCCTTATTCATTGGAATTTTCTATTGTTTTACAGCTAAAATTACATAAAAAGCAAACATTAGCAATGCTGGGGTTTAAACTGGTTCAAGTAATACATTTTAGCGAATATAAATGTATCTTTCGCTTTTAAAATATATATTTTTTCAATGTACTTGTTTTCTAGACAGGCTTTGGGGGCCCCCTGTGTGTCTCCAAGGCCCCCCACGCCCGCGTGGTTCCATGTTGGTGTTGGTGGAAACTGATCGTTTAATAGCCTTTCGTGGTCCATGTTTGGTGTTTGGTGGAACTTGATCGTTTAATCGCCCACGTTTAATCGGCCCGCTGTCGGTTTCCTTTGGTGTTGGTGGAACTGTTCGTTTAATCGCCTGCGTGGTTTCCATTGGTGTGTTGGTGGAACTGATCGTTTAATATCGCCGCGTGGTTTCCATGTTAGGTGTTGTCGTAAACTGATGTTTAATTCGCCCACGTTTAATCGGCCCGCATTGGTTTCCAATGTTGGTGTTGTTGGAACTGATCGTTTAATCGCCTGCGTGGTTTCCGATGTTCGGTGTTGGTGGAGCTGATCGTTTAATCGCCACGTTAATCGCTCCGCGTGGTTCCATGTTGTTGGTGTTTGGTGGAACTGATCCTGTTTACCGCCGCGGTGGTTTCCATTGTTGGTGTGTTGGTGGAACTGATCATTTAACCGCTCCGTGGTTTCAATGTTGGTGTTGCGTGGCGTGAACTGATCATGTAATCGCTCCGCGTCGGTTTCAATGTTGATGTTGGTGGTAACTGCTTCATTTAACTCGCCCGCGTGGTTTCCATGTTGGTGTTGTTGGAAACTGATCTTTAATCGCGTTCGCGTGGTTTCCATGTTGGTGTTGGCTGGAACTGATCGTTTTAATTCGGCCCGCGTTGCGTTTCCGATGTTGGTGTTTGGTGGAACTGATCGTATTTAAGTCGCCCGCGTTGTGGTTTCCAGTGTTGGTTGGGGAACTGATCGTCTTAATCGGCCGGCGTGGTTTCCATGGTTGGTGTTGTGTAACGTGATCGTTTAATCGCGGTGGTTTCAATGTTGTGTTTGGTGGAACTGATCGTTTATCGCCCGCGGTTGGGGTTTCCTATGTTGGTGTGTTTGGAATGATCATTTAATCGCCCGCGTGGTTTCCATGTTGGTGTTGGTGGAACTGATCGTTTAATCGCCCGCGTGGTTTCCATGTTGGGGGTGGAACTGATCGTTTAATCGCCGCGTGGTTTCCATGTTGGTGTTGGTGGAACTGATCGTTTAATCGCCCCGCGTGGTTTCCATGTTGGTGTTGGTGGAACTGGATCGTTTAATCGCCCGCGTGGTTTCCATGTTGGTGTTGGTGGAACTGATCGTTTAATCGCCCGCGTGGTTTCCATGTTGGTGTTGTGGAACTGATCGTTAATCGGCCCGTTTAATCGCCCGTGGTTTCCATGTTGGTGTTGGGAACTGATCGTTAATCGCCCGCGTGGTTTCCATGTTGGTGTTGGTGGAACTGATCGTTTAATCGCCCGCGTGGTTTCCATGTTGGTGTTGTGGAACTGATCGTTTAATCGCCCGCGGTTTCCATGTTGTGTGTGGAACTGATCGTTTAATCGCCCGCGTGGTTCCATGTTGTGTTGTGGAATGATTTTAATCGCCCCGCGTGGTTTCCATGTTGGTGTTGGTGGAACTGATCGTTTAATCGCCCGCGTGGTTTCCATGTTGTGTGGTGGAACTGATCGTTTAATCGCCTGCGTGGTTTCCATGTTGGTGTTGTTGGAACTGATCGTTTAATCGCCCGCGTGGTTTCCATGTTGGGTTGGTGAACTGATCGTTTATCGCCACGTTTAATCGCCTGCGGTTCCATGTTGGTGTGTGACTGTCGTTAATCGCCCGCTGGTTCCATGTGTGTTGTGGAACTGATCGTTTAATCGCCGCGTGGTTTCCATGTGGTGTTGTTGGACTGATCGTATCGCCCGCGTGGTTTCCATGTTGGTGTTGTGGAAACTGATCGTTTAATCGCCCGCGTGGTTCCATGTTGGTGTTGGTGGAACTGATCGTTTAATCGCCGCGTGTTTCCATGTTGGTGTTGTGAACTGATCGTTAATCGCCCCGCGTGGTTTCCATGTTGGTGTTGTGGAACTGATCGTTTAATCGCCCGGTGGTTTCCATGTTGGTGTTGGTGGAACTGATCGTTTAATCGCCCGCGTGGTTTCCATGTTGTGTTGGTGGAACTGATCGTTAATCGCCTGCGTGGTTTCCATGTTGGTGTTGTTGGAACTGATCGTTAATCGCCCGGTGGTTTCCATGTTGGTGTTGTGGAACTGATCGTTTAATCGCCCACGTTAATCGCCTGCGTGGTTCCATGTTGGTGTTGTTGGAACTGATCGTTTAATCGCCCGCGTGGTTTCCATGTTGGTGTTTTGGAACTGATCGTTAATCGCCGCGTGTTCCATGTTGTGGAACTGATCATTTAATCGCCCGTGTGGTTCCATGTTGGTGTTGTTGGAACTGATCGTTTATCGCCCGCGTGGTTTCCATGTTGGTGTTGTGGAACTGATGTTTAATCGCCCGTGTGGTTTCAATGTTGTGTTGTGGAATGATGGTTAATCGCCCGCTGAACTGATCATTTAATCGCCAGTGTGGTTTCCATGTGGTGTTGTTGGAACTGATCGTTTAATCGCCGCGTGTTTCCATGTTGTTGGAACTGATCGTTTAATCGCCGTGTGGTTTCCATGTTGGTGTTGTTGGAACTGATCGTTATCGCCCGTGTGGTTTCCATGTTGGTGTTGTTGGAACTGATCGTTTAATCGCCGTGTGTTTCCATGTTGTGTTGGTGGAACTGATCGTTTAATCGCCCGCGTGGTTTCCTGTTGGTGTTGGTGGAACTGATCGTTTAATCGCCCACGTTTAATCTATTTATTTATTTATTTATTTGACAGGGACATGTACAGGAGCATTAATCAGCATATGAAAAGATGCTTTGTACCAGACTTTAGCTCTTAGAGCTAATTTCCATCTGCAGTCCCCAAGACATACAAAACACTACAAAAAGCATAAAACAATACAGTTCATAATATTTACAGACAGTATTTACATTTGATAAAAATTTAAAAAAAGAACATATCAAAGGGAAAACTTCTATAGTCCTCTATAGTCCTCTATAGTCTATACCCACCCACTACCCTTCTCAGACGTAAACTGTAGTAGTAGTAGTTGTTTTTTTGTTTTTGTTTTTTCTTTAATGCTGACATGTTTGAGTTCCCAGAAAATGTTGTTTCACACCCGGCAGAATCGTTTTAAGTCTTTGCATAGTTTTAGTGCAGTTGGAAGTTTGTTCCATTCTGAGATAGTTTTAAAAGAGAATGCCGATTGTCCTAATGCTGTTTTTCGTTTTGGTATGGTACATTGGCCATTGACTGTTGACCTTGTTGTTCTGACCATCTGATCAGAGGTTAATTGGACAAACCTTTTAGTGGTGGAGGTGCCACATTATTAACAATCTTGAATAGTAACTTTAGATTGGCTGACCTAACTATACATTCAAATTGAGCATTTTATATTTGGTTAATATTTGACAGTGATGATACTGTCGTGATTTCCTATCTAGAATCCTAAGTGCTTGCTTATAAGAGATTCTAAAGGTTTTATTGTGGATTTGTTGGCTTGTGACCAGCATGATACACCATAGAGTAAGTGAGGTAATATCATGCGTTGAAGTAGGTTTTAGCTCCTTGTATTGTCAATGAATTTCTTATAGATTTAAATGTAAACAGATTATATTTTATTGTATGGCATACCTTTTTAATGTGTTTTTTAAAGCTTAGTCTCGAGTCTAAAATGATGCCAAGGTATCTGAACTCATTGACATTTTCAATTTTTCTCCTTTTACTGTAATTAAGGGATATGTTTTTTTGTTTGGTTTTGTTGAGAAAAACATTGTCGCAGTTTTACTCACATTCAGTGTTAGACAGGAATCATTTAGCCATATAGAAATTTTGTCCATTGCCTTTGATAGTTTGGTTGCCACTTGTTCATGGTCCTTCCCATCCGTGTAGATAACAGTGTCATCAGCATACATCTGGACGTCAACATCATCACACACGGATGGGAGGTCATTTATATATAAACTAAACAATAATGGCCCCAAGATAGATCCCTGTGGCACTCCCATAGTGCACTCTCTCAGTGGGGACACAGCTTCACTTACACGGACACACTGAGAGCGCCCAGCTAAATACGATTTAATCCAGCTAAGGGTATTGATGGACAAATTATATTGTTTCAGTTTGGACAATAACACCAGATGATTAACAGTATCAAAAGCCTTTCGTAGGTCTAAAAATACAGCACCTACCACCTTTCCTGTGTCAAGGCTTGATTTGATTGATTCCATAAAATAACAACAGGCAGTTTCAGTAGAATGATTAGTTCTGAAGCCGAACTGCATAGGGTGCAATAGGGACTCATTTTCAAGGTGTGTCGTCAACTGTTCAGCAACCACTTTCTCTATAGCTTTTGAAAAAACAGGGAGTAAACTTATTGGTCTATAGTTGCTTATGGCTTGTTTATCACCTGATTTGTAAATAGGGATTACAATGGCAGATTTTAGTGCTGTGGGAAAAGTACATTCCTCAAGGGAACTATTTATTAATTTGGTTATTGGAGGCGTTAAATAATGTTTGTATTTTTTGAGAAATATGGTGTCAAGTCCATAGATATCCTTAGCTTTAGAGTTTGAGAGGGATGAGAGAACGTTGTTCACCATTAATTCATCTGTGGGTTTAAGGTTGAGAGACGTTTCATCACTGACTACAATTTGATTAGAATGTTCACTTGTAAATCTGTACTTAATTCTAAAACAGAATTTAAAAAATAATTATTAAAATGTTCTGCCACAACCAAATTGTTGTGTTGTTCTTCTCCATTTATTTTTAAATGTATAATCTGATTTACTGATGTGGTCTTTCCTGAAAGTTGATCAATATTTTTCCACAAAATTTTATTATTTCCCTTTGCCTCTTTAATTATATCCAAAAAGAAATTTGCTTTTGCTGCTCTGAGTAGTGAAGTAACCTTATTTTTACAGTTTTTATATACAAACCGATCGGTGGTGAGACCTGACTTCAAAAACATTTTCAGAGCAAGATCTCTCTTTTTCATCTGGAGCCAGATTGAGTCATTAAACCATGGCAATTTGTGTTTTGATCTCTTTTTCATGGGCATTGTTTTTGAATATGATGCTATCAAGGATTTCGTTTTTTCTATCACATTTTTACAGATATCTTCACATTTTATGTCTGAGGTCATATCCATCCAGTTTATTTCTTTAAGTTCATTTTCAAACTTTGGTATGTTTTTGCGTGGCATGAATGATACCATTTTATAATTTCCCATGCTATGTTCATCTTTCAATTGAACTTTTGGTAGTTTTCGAACTATTAATGTTAAGTTGTGATCTGACATACCAGTAATGAAGTTGTATGTCTTTGTTATGCGACATGGTTTATTGGTGAAAATTAAGTCTATTAAAGTTTGAGAAGTATTAGTTATTCTTGTGGGGCTGTTTAGTAGTTGTGACATTTGAAATTTAGCTGCAAGATCCTTTAATTTTTTTCTTTTTGCTTTATCAAGCCAATTCAGATTCAAATCTCCAATCAGAATTAATTCTTTACTGTTAAATCTTTTAATCGCCTGCGTGGTTTCCATGTTGGTGTTGTTGGAACTGATCGTTTAATCGCCCGCGTGGTTTCCATGTTGGTGTTGTTGGAACTGATCGTTTAATCGCCCGCGTGGTTTCCATGTTGGTGTTGTTGGAACTGATCGTTTAATCGCCCGCGTGGTTTCCATGTTGGTGGAACTGATCGTTTAATCGCCCGCGTGGTTTCCATGTTGGTGTTGTTGGAACTGATCGTTTAATCGCCCGCGTGGTTTCCATGTTGGTGGAACTGATCATTAATCGCCCGCGTGGTTTCCATGTTGGTGTTGGTGGAACTGATCATTTAATCGCCCGCGTGGTTTCCATGTTGGTGGAACTGATCGTTTAATCGCCCGCGTCGTTTCCATGTTGGTGTTGGTGGAACTGATCGTTTAATCGCCCGCGTGGTTTCCATGTTGGTGTTGTTGGAACTGATCGTTTAATCGCCCGCGTGGTTTCCATGTTGGTGTTGTTGGAACTGATCGTTTAATCGCCCGCGTGGTTTCCATGTTGGTGGAACTGATCGTTTAATCGCCCGCGTGGTTTCCATGTTGGTGGAACTGATCGTTTAATCGCCCGCGTCGTTTCCATGTTGGTGTTGGTGGAACTGATCGTTTAATCGCCCGCGTGGTTTCCATGTTGGTGTTGTTGGAACTGATCGTTTAATCGCCCGCGTGGTTTCCATGTTGGTGGAACTGATCGTTTAATCGCCCGCGTGGTTTCCATGTTGGTGGAACTGATCGTTTAATCGCCCGCGTGGTTTCCATGTTGGTGTTGTTGGAACTGATCGTTTAATCGCCCGCGTGGTTTCCATGTTGGTGGAACTGATCATTTAATCGCCCGCGTGGTTTCCATGTTGGTGGAACTGATCGTTTAATCGCCCGTGTGGTTCCATGTTGGTGTTGTTGGAACTGATCGTTTAATCGCCGCGTGGTTTCCAATGTTGGTGGAACTGATCATTTAATCGCCCTCGTGGTTTCCATGTTGGTGTTGGTGGAACTGATCATTTAATCGCCCGCGTGGTTTCCATGTTGGTGGAACTGATCGTTTAATCGCCCGCGTCGTTTCCATGTTGGTGTTGGTGGAACTGATCGTTTAATCGCCCCGTGGTTTCCATGTTGGTGGAACTGAACGTTTTCAAATTATTGAAGTGTGACGGAGGCACTTACATTCTCCGTCAGTAATTACAGGATTTATCTCATGTCATCGCCATTTGGACGATATATCCATGTTTTCCAGCGCTGCCCCATGTGACCGTCCCATCAGGACGGGTCAATATAGACCACAATGCATTGCAATAGTACAACACGAGTGAATGAATACAACTGTGTTGGTCGTGTGTGTTTGTATTTTCATGAATAAACTACTGAAACATAAACGGTTACGGTGAAAAGTGTTAGCGTTAGCTGCTAACATTTAGCTTGAGCTTCAAATGATCAATAACTTCCTCTCTGGCCAAAATGCAATAATCCATTCATGTCAAATCCAAGTGAAATAAAACGGATCTGACTTATATGAATCCATAAATATCCCACTGTCTCTTGAGTTTGGTCGGTCTTTATCGCAGAAATACATTATTCCCGGAGCGACTTATCGTAGATGTAATCAGTCATTCTGCTGGCGTTCGGACTCACTCCTTTGTACATGAGACGTCACGCAGCGAGGAAAAAGGAAGCAACATGTTCACAGACAGAGGTCACAAAGTACATTTACATTTACAGTCACAAAACATGGTGGTCATAAAACAACCCTTTTATTCCACTGGAATTAAACGCTTCTGAAACAAGTAGGTTTTCAGTTTGCTCTTAAAAACATCAACACCATCAAGTGTTGCAAGGAAAGTGGAAGATCATTCGAGAGCGTCGGGACGACCACCTGGAAGGGGCGATCTCCTCTGGTCTTGAAATGAGTACGAGCAGTCCGTCGCCAGGCGTCAGTCTTAACGGGGGCATATGAAATCCACGAGGGGCACAGTTACTATACATACACTCTACTGTTTTTGGACCATGTTTTGAATAAACAGGAGAGCGCGTGGCTCGGTCAGTGCTGTGGGCGTATCCACTTACATACGCGGCTGTTAATAAGCCTCTATCGTTATCAGCTATTCTCAGGTCGGGTTTTATTTGTGAGCAAACGACACGGGAGCCGTGCACAATTATGCATGAGCACACGAGAGAGGGAACTGTTTCTTTAAAGACAGAGAGAGAGAGGGATGAAATGTCCCCTCTCGGTTTCAGGGGAGGAAATAGCTACTTGTTGTGGAGTTTGGGCTGGTCTCTAATGGGGCAGAAAGCACAAAAATAACACTGAGCAAATTAGTGATACGTATCTTTGCCCAATTTGTGGTGGTTATACGGTCATTCTGCAGGCCTTCTAGTGGTTATACGCCATATACCTGCGTATCACGTAGACTACACCACTGTCTGGGGTGGGGGCCCGCCCATATGAGTACGAGGGACCATGAGAAGGTTCTGATCCTGACCTCAGCCTCAGAGAGGAGGTATAAGGACACAACAAGTCTCTAATGTAGGAGGGAGCCCCCCACATTAGACCAACATTAGACCAACATTAGACCCACATTAGACCCACATTAGACCCACATTAGACCCACATTAGACCCACATTAGACCAACATTAGACCCACATTAGACCCACATTAGACCAACATTAGACCCACATTAGACCCACATTAGACCCACATTAGACCCACATTAGACCCACCCAGAGCAGGTCGATGACATCAAAAGTCCATGTGGCCAAAGGGTTGGGAACAAATGTGTTTCCAGCCAAAAGTAAAATCTACTCACATGTTTGTATCTGTTAAACCTCAGGGTGTCAGAGGACGGAGAAGGCCGACATCATCTTCCTGGTGGACGGCTCCACCTCAATCACGCTGCAGAAGTTCCGGAGTATGCAGATGTTCATGTCTTCAATGGTGAACCAGACGACGGTGGGTTCGAACTTCACACGCTTCGGGGTGATCCTCTACTCCAACGATCCCAACTCCATCTTCAGCCTCAACCGCTACGCCACCAAACGCGACGTCCTGGACGCCATTGCCAACCTGAGGCGAATCACCGGCGACACCTACACCGGCAAAGCCCTCGGCTACACCCTGGAGTTCTTCAGCCCTTTACACGGGGCAGAGCGGCTCAGAAGGTCCCACAGCTGCTGATGGTCATCACCGATGGCGATGCCACTGACAGGTAAACACTACTGACAGGTGAGAGACGCCATCGACAGGTGAGACACGGAAACACACGCCACCGACAGGTTTGTATCCACTGCTCTTATCGATAATGATCGAGGATGATCCGGTATTTTAAGGCCAGACGCTGCAGGTGCAAACATGGATAGTTTTCCGCAGTGTAGAGATTTGTGTCAAGTTTCCTCCTTAACGTCTTAGTTTTAATTCTGTCAGAAATTTTTGATGATAGTCTCATTCCTCTGACATGTTTTAAAAACAAACTAATAAAATAATAAATCTATTTTTATATTTCATGAAAAGAAAATTCCACTCCCCAAAATGTTCTTGTCTGATGTCACTACCAGGGCGCCGTACCTCTGACATTTAGTCACTTTGAGCCTGAGATTTATCCTGCAAGTAACAATTTGGAAAGTATGAAACCGTTTGGAAGAGTTTGGACAGTTTTGGAAAAGTGTTTTAACAGTTTGTAAAACGTCCTCTGTTTGCTCCCTGGTCTTTCCCACGCTTAATCATTCACAAATACATGTTTGGTATCCACGTGTAGCAGGAAAGGCTGTTACCGAGATGACGCTGTAATCCAAATATATTTCCTTTGTGGGAGACAGCAGCGGCTAAAGACGGAGGAATATACACAGGGTGCATGTGCAGACAAAGGGACTAAACTTTAGGGACGTTTTCTCTAAATGAGGCTTTTATTTTGAAAACACCACAAATTGAAGGGTTCTATGCAGGAGATGATGCAGATGGAGATGATGCAGAGGGATGTAACTCAGAGCTTATCAGTGGTCTCTCTGCAGGTACAGTCTGGAGAAGCCCTCCAAGGACCTGGCACAGAGCGGGGTGAGCGTCTTCAGTATCGGCGTAGAGGGCGCCAACAGGACGCAGCTGGAGATCATGGCTGGACAGGAAAAGAACCGGGTCTTCTACGTCGACAACTTCGACGCTTTGGAGACGCTCTACAAGAACATCAGCCTGGTCATCTGTGAGGAGATCAAACCAGGTCTGCAGAAGTCACTTACTCACCACTTAACCAAAATAAAGTCTCTGATTGTTCCTTTAGCTCTGATTATTTCTCTGTGGTGATGTTTCAATAAACTTCTGCAATGTCCGTGTTAATTTCCGTTGGAGAGTAGCACAGGCCCGCTCAAATCATCATACTTTCCAAAGATTAGCTGGTGGATGATCATTTGGTAGATGATCATTTACTGTAGGAAATAGAGTGCCTCTGGAAAGTACTAATACACCTTGAACTTTTGCACATTTTGTCATGTTTACAACCCTAAACGTAAAGATTTTATTTTGAATTTTTTACTTCACACACAAGTAACAGACAACTGTGAAGTGAAAGGAAAATGATACATGATTCTGTTATTTTTCAAAAATAGAAAAGAGAGAAGAGGGAAGAGGGGCGTGCATAAGTATTCATACAGCATGACCCCCTTATGTAGAGACTGACATTTTAGCCCATTCCTCTTTACAAAACAACTCAAGCTCTGTCACATTAGAAGGAGAGCGTTTGTGAACAGCAGTTTTCAGGTCTTTCCACAGATTTTCAATAGGATTTAGGTCAGGACTTTGACTGGGCCATTCTAACACATTAATATGTTTGTTTTTAAACCATTCCATTGTAGATTTAGCTTTGTGTTTAGGGTCATTGTCCTGCTGGAAGGTGAATCTCCGCCCCAGCCTCAATTCTCTTGCTGACTCCAGGAGGTTTTCCTCCAAATGTCTTTGTATTTGGCTCCATCCATCTTTCCAACTATTCTTACAATCTTCCCAGTCCCCGCTGAGGAAAAGCAGCCCCATAGCATGATGCTCCCCCCACCATATTTGACACTGGGGATGGTGCACTCAGGACGATGAGCAGTGTTAGGTTTGCTCCATACATAACGTTTTGCATTTGGACAAAAAGTTCAATTTGTGTCTCATCTGAGCAAAGCACCTTCTTCCACATGGTAGCTGTGTCCTCCATATGACTTCTAGCAAACTTCAAACGGGATTTCTTATGGCCTCCTTTCAATAATGGTTTCTTCTTGCCACTCGTCCATGAAGGCCAGATTTGTGTAGAGACTTATAGTTGTCCCATGTACAGTTTCCCCCAGCTCAGCGGCAGTACGTCGCAGCTCCTCCAGAGTTATCTTAGGGCACTTGGTTACATTTCTGACCAGTGCTCTCCTTGTTCGGTCTGTTAGTTTAGGTGGACGGCCGTGTCTTGGTAAGTTTGCAGTGGTGCTATACTCTTTCCATTTCTGAATGATGGATTGAACAGTGCTCCGTGAGATGTTCAAATCTTGGTAAATCTTTGTATAACTTAACGCTGCTTTAAACTTCTCCACAGCTTTATCCCTGACCTCTCATTTTGCTTTCACTTCACAGTTGTCTGTTACTTGTGTGTGGACTTTCAGTAAAAAATTCAAACACACTAAAAATGATGGGTTAAAAATAACCCAAGTTGGGTTGTTTTTAACCCAGCTGCTGAGTAACTATTGCACCAATACAACGTTGGGTTATTTTGACCCAATGAGTTGGGTTATTATTTTTAACCCAACAGTTGGGTTGAAATAACAACCCAACTCATTGGGTCAAAATAACCCAACGATCGGTTATTTTTACCCAACAGTTGGGTTAATATTTTTAACCAACTGTTGGGTTGTTTATTCTACCCATTTTTTGGGTTATTTTTACCCAATGTTTGGGTTAATTCATAATGACCACCCCAGTGCTGTTTTAGAAACTTTATTTCTTACAAATGCACAACATAATTGTTTAACATAACTTCATCATCAGCAAATAACTATTTCAGCTGTTAACAAGCCAAAGGAAAGTCCCCCACTGTCCATATTGTACTTGCTGTATTTTGGTGAAGTGGTCCTCATTCAGAGTCAGAGACAGGGCTCTGGACAGTCGCAGCAGGAGACAGGGCTGAGGACAGGTCTGGGGACAGGGCTGTGGACAGTTCACTCGCAGCAGGAGACAGGGTTCGGTCTGAAGCAGGGAAAGGGCTGGGGACTGATCAGTCACAGCAGGGACAAGACTGGAGACAGTTCTGTCTGAAGCAGGAGACAGGGCTGAGGACACTGCAGTCAGCAGCAGGAGAGAATACTGTGGAAATAAAGAGACATTGTCACATTTACAGATAAAATCCAATACCTGGTAACCATTACTCCACCAGGGACACCAACCTTCCCATAAGACAGTAACAAGGAATTAGAGAAGATGAAATTATGGTTTGATACAAACAAATTATCACTAAATTTAAAGAAAACAAAATTAATGATGTTTGGTAATGGTCGAACAAATTTGCAAATTGAAATTAAGCTGGATGGAGTGAATATTGAAAAGGTTAATGAAATAAAATTTTTAGGAGTCATAATCGATAATAAAGTGAACTGGAAATCTCACATTAGTCATGTTAGAAGCAAGGTTTCTAGGAGTATAGCAATAATTAGTAGAGCAAGTCAAGTCTTAAACCAGAAATCCTTACGAATGCTCTATTGTTCACTAGTCTTGCCATATTTTACTTATTGTGCTGAGGTGTGGGGAAACAATTATACAACAACAGTTCAACCACTTGTCATTTTACAGAAGAGAGTTTTAAGGATCATCCATGGGGCAGGTTATAGGGAACATACAAATATATTTTTTATGGAGTCCAAATTATTAAAATATAAAGATCTTGTGGATTTGCAGACTGTACAAATTCCATATAGGGCAAAGCAAAAGATTTACCTCAAAACGTACAAAAATGGTTTACTCAAAGGGAAGGAGGGTATGTGTTGAGAAGAAACTGAATTTCAGACTACCAATAGTAAACAGTAGGAGGAAAAGTTTTTGTGTTTCCGTAAAAGGGGTAAAATTGTGGAACAGCTTAAATGAGCAGCTTAAGGAATGTCCAAATATAAAACAATTCAGGAAAAGATTTAAAGAAGTTATTTTTGAACGTTACAAGAATGAAGGAAAGTGAGTTGGTTTAGCCGAGAATTTTGTTAACTTATTGTAAAAAAACGATATATGTGCTTGTGTTTTGTAAGAAATGATTATAACTAAGGAAGTAAACTATTGTATTAAGTTTTTGGAAGAGGGGTGGGAATTGATAAGTGTTAAACTTCAGCCCACTCCTTTTCAAGCCGCGGTGAATTTCTTTGACTATCAGTGTTCCTTGCTATTATTGTTATATGTTGTACATACTGTACACTTTTTTATTGTGTGCTTGAAATAAATAACTAACTAACTAACTAACTAACAGTGACAGTATAATATAAGACCTTACCTTGGTGAAGTGACAGAAGCTTGAATGTGGAGGTCGTCTCAGAGGCAGGTGGACACTTCCACTGAGCTGAAGATCCCACTGGAAGAGAAACATTACATTTGTGTTTGGTCTAAAACTATAAAGGTCCATGTTCTACTAAATACTGCACTTACTGGGACTGGTGTCCAGTGATGCAGATGATGATCTTCAGACAGACAGTGGAAGAGCTCAGGAGAGTTTGTTTTCTGTAGGACACACATTAACATAAGTTTGTATTTGATCATATTAATAAAACAGAGAATGAAACATTTTAATAATGATAAAACTGCTGCTTACCTGTAAAACTTTAGTGGCCTTTATCAGCTCTGGAGGTCCCACATGGAGAGTGTAAAGCTGATCTGAAACACACAGGACAGAGGCATTAAAATATCCTAACTGAAAACTGTTAACACTTTTGTCCGATTAGGTTCATTAGGTCTTCAAATTAATATTGTAGCTATTGTTCCTATAGACAGACCTTAATGTTAGTTTTTCGTACCTGACGGTTTCGGCTACAACTGTGGCCTTCCTCAGAGGTCACAGTCAGGTCATCACGTGACAACCTCTGAGGAAGGCCACAGTTGTAGCCGAAACCGTCAGGTACGAAAAACTAACATTAAGGTCTGTCTATAGGAACAATAGCTACAATGTTAACACTTTTCTCTGTTTCTCCATATCTGAGCCTCTCCTTCTCTCCTCTGCTGCTGCTGCTCATCTCCTCCTTATCCTTTTAACCATAATATACTACTGAAGTGGATTCCTCTGATTTAAATAGTTTTAGGCCTATTTCAAGCTTCCGTTTCTGTCCAAGATCCTCGAGAAGGTGGTCTGTGAGCAGTTGACTTTTTTCCTGGATCAAAGTAACATCCATGAGTCATTTCAGTCAGGCTTCCGTAAACAACACTCTACGGAAACTGCTTTACTGAAAGTGTCCAGTGACGTTATGATGGCTGCCGATTCTGGTAAACGGACTGTTCTCATCCTCTTGGACCTGACCTCGGCTTTCGACACCGTAGACCATCAGGTTCTGCTGAGAAGACTGAGGGATGAAATAGGACTGTCCGGGTCCGTTCTACAGTGGTTCTCCTCGTATTTATCTGGACGCAGCTTTAGTGTTTCAGCAAACCAAATAGGGTCTGAGTCTGCAGATCTGTTGTGTGGAGTGCCCCAAGGCTCCGTTTTGGGTCCTGTTTTATTTTTGTTGTATATGATCCCTTTGGGAAAGATCATCCAAAGGTTCAGTGATGTTTCTTTCCACCTGTTCGCTGACGATATCCAGCTTTATTGCTCTTTTGAGCCGTCTGAGATCCAGAAGCTTAATTCTTTGCTCCATTGTTTGGTGGAAATTAAACAATGGCTGAGCGAAAATTCTCTGCAGCTAAACACAGATAAAACGGAAACTCTGATCATTGCCCCTGATGATTCTATTCCAGGGATTAAACAGTTCTTGGGTGACTTAGGCCAGTTTGCAAAGCCAAGTCTGAGAAACTTGGGGGTGATCTTTGACAAAGATATGTCATTAGTGCAGCACTGTAAGCAGCTGACGAGGAACTGCTTCTTCCAATTAAGGAACATTTCTAAACTTAGGAATATGGTGTCTCGAAATGATTTGGAGCTGATTATTCATGCTTTTGTGTCCTCGCGTTTAGATTATTGTAACAGTTGTTTTCATGTCTAAACAAGAAGGAACTCTCTCGTCTGCAACTAGTGCAAAACTCTGACCCGAACAAACAGGAGGACCCACATATCTCCTATTCTTAGAGAACTTCATTGGTTGCCAGTGTCCTATAGGATCAAGTTTAAAATTCTGGTTCTATCGTACAGAGCTCTGCATGGTCAGGTACCCTCCTATTTATGTGATCTGATCCAGCCTTATACTCCTGCGAGGGCTCTGAGGTCTGTGGATCAGAATCTGATGAAAGTTCCACGCACTTGTTTTCGGACTAGAGGAGACAGAGCCTTCCAGGCTGTAGCTCCCAGGCTCTGGAATGATCTTCCATCCTCTTTGCGCTCTATTGATTGTGATGATGCCTTTAAGAGCCAACTAAAGACTCATTTATTTAACCTGGCTTTCAATTAGCCACTTTTGGGCTGCTATGATCTTGTAACTGTCTTGACCTTTTATTTTATTTTTATTTTGGGTGTACTTTTTTCTGATGTTTTAAACTGTGTTGTAAAGCACTTTGTGGCTCTTGTCTGTGAAAGGTGCTCTATTAATAAACTTTACTTACTTACTTACTTACTTACTATTATGTAAGAAACAACAGCAGAGATAAGACACTGACAAATGTTTAATAGAGTTCGCGTTAGCATTAGCATTAGCATTAGCTAACGGTTGTCACGCGCATATATTAAATAGGATAGCATAACCGAGCTACAGCTCGTCAAAAATACGTGACTTTAACCCTTTCTCTATTCAGTGTAACTAACAAATTAATTCATTATCTGTGAATAATCAGTCTCATTTGGATAAATACTGAGTCTTAATGACAAAGTAATACATTAGAAACATGTATAAATACCTTTGTGAGCAGTTTCAGACGGAGGAGGTGGAGGAGCAGTAATGGCTGCCGCTGACAGTTGATCTCAGTGGTTTTGGCCCAACCTGCTGGGTCATTTATGAGGATTTGACCCAACCTGCTGGGTAGAAATGCTGAGAGCGGGAAAATCTCTGTGATTTACTGTTTATTGAAATGACCCAACATTGACCCAACCTATTGACCCAGCAGATGGGTAGAAAAAACTACCCAACTCTATGAAAATAACCCAACAAAATGACCCAACAGCCATAACCCAGCAGTTGGGTTGTTAAAATAACCCAGCATTTTTAGTGTGAAATAATAATAAAATTAAGCATCAGTGTGAGAAGCAGCAGCAGTATTAGCAGTAGTAGTTGTAGTAGTATTTGTAGTACTCATAGTAACAGTAGTTTTGTGTTTCAGAGTGTGAGAAGCAGAAAGCCGACCTGGTCTTCCTCCTGGACCAGTCCGGGTCTATCGATCCTGACGACTACAAGACCATGCAGAACTTCACCGCAGAGCTCGTCCGCAAATTCAACATCAGCTCCGACGCCGTGAGGGTCGGCCTCGCGCAGTTCAGCAGCGACTTCGAGGACCAGTTCTACCTCAATGACCTGCCCAACGAGGAGAAGGTACAGCAAATACTAGTACTGCTACTACTACTACTGCTACTACTACTGCTACTACTGCTGCTACTACTACTGCTACTACTACTGCTACTACTACTAATACTACTGCTGCTACTACTACTGCTACTACTACTAGTAGTAATACTACTGTATTTTATCTGCACTCTTGCCTTTTACTGTCATTAACTTTATGTTGATGTTTTATTGATTGATTTTATCTGTTTTCTTGTAATTTTTTCTGCAACTGTGAAGCACTTTGAATTGCCTTGTGTATGAATTGTGCTCTACAAATAAACTTGGCTTGCCTTGCCTTGCTACTGCTGCTGCTACTAATGCTACTACTACTGCTACTACTACTACTGCTGCTACTACTACTGCTACTACTACTACTGCTGCTACTACTACTACTGCTACTACTACTGCTACTACTACTACTGCTACTACTACTACTGCTACTACTACTACTACTGCTGCTACTACTACTACTGCTGCTGCTACTACTACTACTACTACTCCTATTACTACTACTACACCAGTTCTAGCCGCCGGGTTAGCATCAGCCATGTTAGCATTAGCTGTATTACCATTAGCTGCCCCCCTCCTGGAGCCTCCACCTTAACATGCTGGAGGGTTTGAGCCTGAATGATCCTGGAGCCTCCACCTTAACGTGGTGGAGGGTTTGACCTGAATGATCCTGGAGCCTCCACCTTAACGTGGTGGAGGGTTTGACCTGAATGATCCTGGAGCCTCCACCTTAACGTGGTGGAGGTTTGAGCCTGAATGATCCTGGAGCCTTCACCTTAACGTGGTGGAGGTTTGAGCCTGAATGATCCTGGAGCCTCCACCTTAACGTGGTGGAGGGTTTGAGCTGAATGATCCTGGAGCCTCCACCTTAACGTGGTGGAGGGTTTGAGCTGAATGATCCAGGAGCCTCCACCTTAACGTGGTGGAGGGTTTGAGCTGAATGATCCTGGAGCTCTGTTGTCGGGGGCTTGGTGCCCCTGGTAGGGTCTCCCAGGGCAAACAGGTCCTAGGTGACGGGTCAGACAAAGAGCGGTTCAGAAGCCCCTTATGAGAGACCAACAGGCCCGGTTAGAACCATGAGGTCGTCCTTCTGTGGACCCACCACCTGCAGGGGGCGCTATAGGGGCTGGTGCAGCTCCAACAGTTGCCCCCTCGACCCAGCAACGGACAAGTGGAAGAAGTGCTTGATAAGCACTCTTCTCGTCTGCTTATCAAGAGTACAGACGTATCTCTGCTTGCTGCTGCCGCTTGCCTCTTTATTTGCTTTAAATCATTCTATTTTGGGCACATGTCTTGGATGTGATTTTATTCTCTTCTTTAAGTGAACCAAGGCTTTTTACTCATTTTGATGCCATTTTTACAACTCATTTGACGAACCAGCGACGACAATCTTGTCAACATGGCTGAGAGAGGAAGGCAAACATCGCCTTGGGAAAGCTGTCGGATGTATCAACAAGAAATTTCCCTGCTACGGGACAAGATTTATGCTCTAGAGACGGAAAGAGGACTTAATGACACGCTCCCTGTGGAACCCGGTAAGAAGACGGAAAAAACTGATACTTGCAACCTGAAGCTAAACGATACCATAACATTTCCAAAACTAAACAGACAACTTGGTGCTAGGCCAAAGCAAAGACAACATGCTCGTAAAGATGCACCTGGAATAAAGTTAACAAACAGATTTTCACCTCTCTCAGAGGACGAGTATAACAAGCAGAAAAAGTCAGAGAGAAACACAGAGAGAAACACAGAACAAGAAGTCAAAACAAAGATGGAGAGAAACACTGTGCCAAGTGTCAAGGCCAGAGATACCCTGTTGCTTGGGACGGAGCCATATCTAATATAAACAATGAGATAATGACTACAATCACTTATCCGTCTGCTACAGTTTCTGACATTATAGATGTTCTAAACAAGGAAATCACGAATAACCCTGGAATAAATAAACTTGTTTACATGTTGGTGCTGTTGACACAAGAAACGGAGAGTCTGAAGTCCTGAAAGAAAAGTTAATAAACTTTTTGACAGACTTGATTGTCTAGACAAAGACGTGATACAAATTTTCATCAGTGGACCTATCCCAAACATCGACGGGAGAATAAACAAATTCTCCCGGCTGTTTCAGTTGAATACATGGCTGTCAAAAGTCTGTGAGTCAAGAGGACTGTATTTCATAGAGAACTTTTATCTTTCTGGAAACGCGACGATCTGTTTAAAGGAAATGGACCACATTTGAGCAGAGGTGGAGTGAGACGACTGACGGAAAATCTCCTCCATGCTCTGCAGAATCCGTGGAGGCCTGAGCAACAAGAGAGAGCAGAGAGGAGCATGAGAAGAGCTCCTGGCTCACCAGCAAAGGTTTCGCCTGCATCCCCAATAAAAGATTCAGTCGCAGCTGCATCATCTGCACCTACAGTAAAGGACTCAGCAACAGTTAAGGATCCAGCCACAGTTACGGAATTAGCTGCACCGGAAAACATCTCAACCATAGCAGCGGCGCCACCTGCATCTGCATCTCCGGGGAAAAGCTCAGCTTCAGCACCACCTGCATCTATAGTAAATGATTCAGCCGAAGGACCACTTTCATCAACTCCACCACAGGCCTTGAGCCCGACTGGTACATCTACACCCTCCAGAGATTTTCTGAATCATTCCCATCACCAAAGTCACCTATGGGATTCCCAGCCATTTTGAAGCCTTGATAAAACAAGGGATTCAAATGACTCCCTGCACTCCAGTCATGTCAAGACCAAGGCTTTCATCCCCGAAGAAGTATCATGCCCCTCCCCCACCTCCGATTTCCAGCAGCTTCACTGCTGCTGTCTAGGACATTAAGGGCCTCTGCGTTGCTACCATGCATAGCAAACTCAAAACCAACCAGAGGTCCACAGAGGAGTGTGTTCTTCTGAAACAATTAGTACTGTCAAACACATAGATTAGATAAGAGGGCTCAAACATGCTGTACTCAATGCCAGATCGTTAAAAACAAGTCCTTTTAATAAATAGTTGTATTTCTTCTTATAATCTAGATTTTATTATTTTAACTGAAACATGGCTTGACAAAAACACTGGTAACGCAGTTTTGATTGAGTGTAGTCCATCAAATTTCAATTTGTGTCTGAAACACGCCAAAATCAGAGGGCGGGGGTGTCTGTGCAATATTCAGGGACAATATAGTCATCCACAAATTGTCATTTGGGGTTTTGTATCATTTAAGTTTGTGTCTTTCAAAATGGAGATAAAACAATCTTCCATTCTTTATATGACTATTTACAAACCACCACAGAATTGTTTATCGAAGACTTCACTGAATTACTTTCATTTATATGCACTGATTTGATTGTTTAGTCATTTCAGGTGATTTTAATGTGCATGTGGATGTGACCAATGACAGGCATGCAAAAGAACTTAATGCTGTTCTTGAAATGTTTGGTTTAACTCAGCACGTGAGAGGGGCGACTCACAACAAAGGTCACACTCTAGATCTAGTTATTACAAAAGGTGTTAATATATCAAATGTGAATGTTATTGATGTTGCTTTATCTGATCATTTTGTGTCTTTTTGACTTGTCTGTTGCACCCAAACCAGTGGTTGGGCCTGGAGTTATTCAGAGAAGACACATAAATGATACAACAAGGACACAGTTATGGAAATGATCAGATTTGAAAATCCTCCATGTTCAAATGTTGATAATCTGTTGGACTCTTATACATCAAGCGTCTTAAATGTTTTGGATACTATTGCTCCTGTCAAGGTTAAAATGGTTAACAATAGACAAAAGGCACCTTGGAGAAGTGAAGATTCGGTCAGGGCACAGAAAAGTGCTTTGTGAGTTCAACCAGATTTTGCGTGGAGAAAGGGAGAAGTACTTCTCTAAAATCATCGCAAACTGCAGAAACAATCCTCGTGTTCTGTTTTCCACAGTAAACAGATTAACTAACCCTCCAGTTTCACTGCCCTTAGAACTAATCTCTACATCTAAGTGCAATGAGTTTGCAATATTTTTTTATGACAAAGTCCAAGGCATTAAAAATGCCATCATTTCCACAACACAAATAGCAACCCTGCCACCAGCTAGACACCTTGAGCTGACACATTTCACTCCTGTTACTGGCAAAACAATCGAAGAGGTCATCTCCGGTCTGAGTTCATGTACATGCTGCCTTGATGAATTACCCACTAGATTTCTGAAGTCTGTGCTGACCAGCTTGTTACCACAACTTGTTCAGTTAGTTAACATCTCATTTGAGACTGGAGCATTTCCAAAGGCCTTGAAAACCGCGGTCATTAAGCCTCTTCTAAAGAAGAGCAGTCTTGATCCCAAGGTACTGAACAACTACCGGCCCATATCAAACCTACCGTTCTTAGGAAAAGTTCTAGAGAAAGTAATATATCAACATCTCACTTACTTTCTCCTATCTAACAATGTGTTTGATACTTTCCAGTCAGGATTTAGGCCCCACCACAGCACTGAGACAGCTCTGATCAAGGTGACAAATGATATTCGTATGAACACAAACGCAGGTAAGGTCTCAGTTTTAGTTCTGCTGGACCTGAGCGCTGCCTTTGACACAGTGGACCACGGGATCTTACTTCACAGGTTAGAAAACTGGGTGGGAATCTCTGGTACTGCTCTAAACTGGTTCAAGTCCTATCTCGAGGATAGGACGTACTTTGTCGAAATTGGCAACTGTGTCTCAGACAAAATTTCCATGACCTGTGGTGTCCCCCAGGGGTCAATCTTGGGACCCCTCTTATTCAACTTGTACATGCTTCCATTGGGTCAGCTAATAAACAGTAACAATGTGTCGTACCACAACTACGCAGATGACACTCAGATCTACGTGTCACTGACGGCAGGTGAACATGGGCCTGTAGATACTCTCTGTCACTGCATCGAACAGATCAGTTTGTGGATGCAAAACAACTTTCTCCAACTAAACTCAGACAAAACTGAGATCATTGTCTTTGGCCCACAGACACAAAGACAAAGTGTTATCAGTCACCTTGAGTCTCTCGCTCTGAAACCAAAAAATCAGGTTAGAAATCTAGGAGTAATCATGGACTCAGACCTGAACTTAAACAGCCACATCAAAGCAATTACATCATCAGCTTTTTACCATCTGAAAAACATTGCTAAGATCAGAGGAATAGTGTCAAAACCAGACTTAGAGAGACTCATCCATTCATTTGTCTCCAGCAGGTTAGACTACTGTAACGGCTGCTCACTGGCCTTTCTAAACGAGCTGTTAGAGCTGCAGAACATCCAGAATGCTGCTGCTCGAGTCCTGACAAGAACCAGATAATACGACCACATTAGTCCAGTGCTCCGGTCTCTGCACTGGCTTCCTGTCACTCAGAGAATAGAATTTAAAACAGCTCTGCTTGTGTACAAGTCTTTTCATGGTTTAGCACCAAAGTACATCTCTGACATGTTAGAGCCGTATGAACCATCTCGGGCCCTGAGAACTTCAGGGAGGGGTCTCCTGGTGGTTCCCAGAGTCAATAATAACACGGTGAGGCTGCGTTTCAGTTTCATGCAGCTAAAACCTGGAACAGTCTTCATGAGGATGTGAGACAGGCCTCAACTCTGACAATGTTCAAATCCAGGCTGAAAACAGCTCTTTTTACCCGTGCATATGAAAACTGAAAGTATTTTATCTGCACTCTTGCCTTTTACTGTCATTGATTAACTTTGTGTTGTTGTTTTATTGATTGATTTTATCTGTTTTCTTGTAATTTCTCTTCTGCAACTGTGAAGCACTTTGAATTGCCTTGTCTATGAATTGTGCTCTACAAATAAACTTGCCTTGCCTTGCCTTGGATGGACCATTAGCCGCGTTGGCATCAATTGCGTTAGCTTTAGCCGCCGGGTTAGCAATAGACTCGTTAACATCAGCCACGTTATCATTGGCTGCTGGGTTAGCATCAGCTGTGTTAGCATTAGCCGCATTAACATCACCTGCATTATCATTGGCTGCTGGATTAGCATTAGCCGCTTTAGCACTATTTATTTATTTTATTTATTTAGTTTATTTATTTAAAGGGACCATGTACAATTATAACATAAATGTTGCCATTTGATGCATTGTACCAGAGTTAGCCTGAGGCTAATTTACATCTGCAGTCCCTGGCAGGGAACGGACGACCCATAACAGAAAAAAGACAAGATTCACAAGACAACTAGCCGTGTTAGCATCAGCCGCGTTAGCATTAGCCACCGGGTTAGCATTAGCCGCGTTGGCATTAGCCACGTTAACATTAGCCGCATTAGCATTAGCCGCATTATCCGGGTTAGCAGTTTATAACTGTACTACAGAGCTGGTATGGCCGTACAGCATGACCCAATATGATAAACTAAGATGTTTTTAGACAGTGATTTCTACAGTTCTGGCTCATTCACTTCTGTCCCAAACATGTTCCACCTTCCGGCCGTTCACACTTGTTGCATGAGCAAAGTGACCTAACATGTATTTCAGAAATGAGGAAGTGGAATGTTACATCAAATTTCAGACTCAGTCATCAATTATAAATGAACTATTAAATCTGTAAAACACTGAAACACTTGAATGTGAATAATCCTGGTGGGAGTGCGGAGCCCTGAGGGACTCCCCTGTCCGTCTGATAAGGTCTCACTTCACCGCTGATGTCGCTGTGTGATTGACAGGTGGTGGAGCATATCCTGGCCATGAGTCAGCTGGGAGGCGGAACAAACATCGGCAACGCCCTGTATTCTCTGAGCAAGTACTTCACGCCGGAGCGGGGCTCGCGGCGTGGTGAGCTGGTCTCCCAGAACCTGGTGCTTATCACGGATGGTGAGAGCCAGGACGAGGTAGCGGATGCGGCTGAGCAGCTGAGCAAACTGGGCGTGGAGATCTTCGTCATCGGCATCGGCCACGTCAACAATCTGGAGCTGCTGCAGATCACCAACACCGATCGCCTCTTCACCATCGACAACTTCGGGAGTCTGGATAAGATCAAGCAGAAGGTGGTGGGCACCATCTGCGAGAGCAAGCCTCCCGAAGAGCAGGAGGGTGAGAGCATCAGAACAAATCTAAAAACATCTACAAACTATCTCCAAACTAAAGCCCAGGCCTCCCAGAGAGCAGACGGGTGAGGAGAATATCAAAACATCTAGAAACACTTAGAACTACATATGTGCTCAAAAGTTTACATACCAGGGCAGAATCTCTGAATTTTTTCTGGCCACTTTTCAGAGAATATGAAAGTATTTTTTTTCACTTATAGTTAGTTTTGTGCGAAACCATTTATGGTGAAACAACAGAGTTTATTCTTTTTATATGATAATGATCAAAGAAAGTACCAAAATGACCCTGATGACCCTTGGAGATGGGCTTCTTTATTTCCTCCATGGTAAAACTTGCCATTCTTTTGGTAAAAAGCCTCCAGTTCCTGTAAATTCCTGGGCTGTCTTGCATGATTTGCACGTTTAAGATCTCCCCACAGTGGCTCAATGATATTGAGGTCAGGAGACTGAGATGGAACTGACGGGACCTTCACTTTATTCTGCTGGAGCCAATGAGAGGTCAACATGGCTTTCTGCTTTGGATCGTTGTCATGTTGGAAGTCCGTCCCATGTGCAGCTTCTAGGCTGAGTGACACTTTTCCTCCAGGGTTTTTTTATTTTTATAACATGCTGCATTCATCCTGAAATATATTTTCAGGATGACCAGGTGAGGAGAAGATGTCACGAACCATGAAAACTCGTAGAACAAAAAATGAACCGCAAAACGAGTGAAAAAAAATGAAAAGAAACTCTAAACTCTCCTTTCTCTCCTCTCCCCTCTCTCAATAGGCTGCACTATCGATATCGCGGTGGGCCTGGACATCTCTCATCACAGTGGTTTCATTCCCGGCAGTTTGCTCCTCTCCGGTCAGACCAAACTGCGCTCCTTCCTCCCGGAGATCATGCACTACGTCTCCACCGTCCCCAAACTGTGCTGCACGTCTGGTGATGTGAAGACCAACCTGGCGTTCCGCGTGCTGTCCCCGAGTGGCGCCCTGCTCTTTGACAGCAACTTCGAGCCGTACAACGAGGGCACGGTCAACAAGCTCCTCGTCCAGGTTGCGCCCATGCCCACGCTCTTTAACTCCGCCCTCATGGACTCCTTCATAGACTTGTTCAGCTCCAAGTCCAAGGCCGGTGTAAAAGTGCTGCTCATGTTCTCCGACGGACTGGACGAAAAGCTGCCCAGGATGATGGCGCAGTCAGAGCGTCTGCTAAAGTCAGGTACAACCCCCTACAATAATCCTACAACGCCCTACAACAAACTACAATGCCCTACAACAAACTACACCACCCTACTCTAACCCTACCACACTCTAACTGTACAACAAACACCTGGCCAGGATGATGGTGCAGTCGGAAGAATCTGCTAAAGTCATGTACAACCCTCTACAATAATAATAAGCCCTACAACAAACTACACCACCCTACTCTAGGTGTCAGCGCTCTCCTGGTGGTGGTGGTGTAGTGACTGTATTGTCCTGCAGGTGTCAGTGCTCTCCTGGTGGTGGCGCTGGAGGGAGCTCAGGACGTGGAGCAGCTGCAGATGCTGGAGTTCGGTCGTGGGTTCGGATACAACGTTCCTCTGAGGATCGGGATGCACAGCGTCGGCAGCAGCATCCTCAAACAGATCGTGAGTCGGACACGTTTGCGTTTCCTCCACAGTCTCACATCGACAGCATCACTCGTCACCTCCTGCCTGGAGCTCCTCCTCTTTCCCCCCTCACCTCCTGCCCGGAGCTCCTCCTCTCTCCCTCCTCACGTCCTCCCCGGAGCTCCTCCTCCCCCTCTCTCCCTCCTCACCTCCTGCCCGCTCACTCCACTCCTCCTCCTCTTTCCCTCCTCACCTCCTGCCCGGAGCTCCTCCTCTTTCCCTCCTCACCGCCGTACCTTAGACTTCCTGACACTCATCACCTCCCGGACTGATTACTGCAACTCATTTGTGTTTGGTTTCCCCACAAATCCCTCCGTCCTACAACACCTCCGTACATCTCTGACCTCCTGAGCTCCTCCTCTCTCCAGCCCCTGAACTCTCTCCCTCCTGACCTCCGTACCTTAGACTTCCTGACACTCGTCAAATCCAGACTCAAAACTCACCTGACAGTCCTACACCTGCGAGTCACGCACTCACCGTTTCAATGATTATGATTATGATTATTATTATTATTATTAGGCCCGAGCAACGGACATGCAGTGTCCCCGCGAGGGACCAATTACAATCAATAACGGAAACAGAAAACGCAAGAATTCACATAGCAAACGTGAACCGATATGCAAGTAACAGGGATCAGAAATTAGTGCTCCAGGAGCTCTAATTTTGGGTGGGGTCCACAAGAGAAAATAATAAAATATGGCTCAGTGGCGCCCCCTCAAACAGGCAGTTTACATTGAGTCAATGAGAGCCTGGTCAATGTACAAAGGTGACACTGGCCAGGGACATACAGTGGGGAAAAAAAGTATGTTGCAAGTTCTCCCACTTAAGATGAGGCCTGTAATGTTCATCATAGGTAAACCTCAACTATGAGAGACAAAATGAGAAAAAAAATCCAGAAAATCACATTGTTTGATTTTTTAATGAATTTATTTACAAATTTATGGTGGAAAATAAGTATTTGGTCAATAACAAAAGTTTATCTCATACTTTGTTATATACCCTTTGTTGGCAATGACAGAGGTCAAACGTTTTCTGTAAGTCTTCACAAGGTTTTCACACACTGTTGCTGGTATTTTGGCCCATTCCTCCATGCAGATCTCCTCTAGAGCAGTGATGTTTTGGGGCAGGCGCTGGGCAACACGGACTTTCAACTCCCTCCAAAGATTTTCTATGGGGTTGAGATCTGGAGACTGGCTAGGCCACTCCAGGACCTTGAAATGCTTCTTATGAAGCCACTCCTTCGTTGCCCGGGCGGTGTGTTTTGGATCATTGTCACGTTGAAAGACCCAGCCACGTTTAATGTTCAGTGCCCTTGCTGATGGAAGGAGGTTTTCACTCAAAATCTCACGATACATGGCCCCATTCATTCTTTCCTTTACACGGATCAGTCGTCCTGGTCCCTTTGCAGAAAAACAGCCCCAAAGCCTGATGTTTCCACCCCCATGCTTCACAGTAGGTATGGTGTTCTATCTTTCTCCTCCAAACACGACCAGTTGAGTTTTGACCAAATAGTTCCATTTTGGTTTGATCTGACCATATGACATTCTCCCAGTCCTCTTCTGGATCATCCAGATGCTCTCTAGCAAACTTCAGACGGGCCGGGACATGTCCTGGCTTAAGCAGGGGGACACGTCTGAGTCCCTGGCGGCGTAGTGTGTTACTGACGGTAGCCGTTGTTACTTTGGTCCCAGCTCTCTGCAGGTCATTCACTAGGTCCCCCGTGTGGTTCTGGGATGTTTGCTCACCGTTCTTGTGATCATTTTGACCCCACGGGGTGAGATCTTGCGTGGAGCCCCAGATCGAGGGAGATTATCAGTGGTCTTGTATGTCTTCCATTTTCTAATAATTGCTTCCACAGTTGATTTCTTCACACCAAGCTGCTTACCAACTGCAGATTCAGTCCTCCCAGCCTGGTGCAGGTCTGCAGTTTAGTTTCTGGTGTCTTTGGACAGCTCTTTGGTCTTGACCACAGTGGAGTTTGGAGTGTGACTGTTTGAGGTTGTGGACAGGTGTCTTTTATACTGATAACAAGTTCACACAGGGGCCATTAATACAGGTAACGAGTGGAGGACAGGGGAGCCTCTTAAAGAAGAAGTTACAGGTCTGTGAGAGACACAAATCTTGCTTGTTGTTATTGACCAAATACTTATTTTCCACCATAATTTGCAAATGAATTCATTAAAAATCAGACAATGTGATTTTCTGGATTTTTTTTCTCATTTTGTCTCTCATAGTTGAGGTTTACCTATGATGAAAATTACAGGCCTCTCTCATCTTTTTAAGTGGGAGAACTTGCACAGTTGTTGGCTGACTAAATACTTTTTCCCCCACTGTAGACCACGTCAGGACATGTAAAAAAAAAATTATGGCCCCGCCCTAAACGCTACAGGAAGTCGGCCATCTTGGCCCAAACCTCGAATCTTCAAAATCGTACCTCTTGAACTTCTGACCCCTGATCCTCGAGTTTTCAATCGAAAGCCTCAATTTTTTGCCAAAATGTCCCAGACCCATGTGGCTTTCAAAATCATCATTTCAATTTTGGAAATATTATTGGGCGTGGACAAGCCCGCAACTCCAAGGCCATTTTCAACAAATTCAATGTCTCATATCTTTCACAGACTTTGTCGGATTGGAACGGACCCAATCCGGCGCGCGTGCACATTCCTGAGCTGCACCCAACCATGTGCAAACACAGCCACTATCGCCAAAAATGCCTTTAAAGTGGCTTGTAAGTGGCCCGCCCATCCTCCGTGAAAATAGCCAGAGTTCTTAGCCTGACAGCAAGCCGGTCTCGGTCAGAGTTTCTTCTGAAATTTGTCAATTTCCCCCTTTATTAACAAAAGCCACAGATTTAGACTCCTATACCTGTATACTACCAATCTGTCACAGAAATAAGCTTTAATTTGCTCGTTTTTTGGCTCTAAATTCATCTTTTTTGGACTTTACCATCACAGGAAGTTGTGATTGGCTGTTTCCTGTCCATTTCTCTTTGTGTTCCTCCTACTACATGATCTGACCAAAATATTGTTTCACCCATCGAGGTTGCTCTGTGGCTGGAGCATCCTCTCAAATATTTGGCCTCCCAGGTGAATTTGCCCTAATTATAAAATGATTCAATTAATATTGGCTGAACTGTAAAGACGTATCTCTGTCTTTACAGTTCTCTCTTCTGCTCATACATGAGCGCGGGGCATTTCATAAAATTAATCTAAGTACAGCTCAGCTATAGCTGCCTGTCTAGCTCCATAGGTAGAGCACTGGGCTCCCAATCACGAGGTCGCCAGATCAATCTCAACTATGGCTTTTTTTTTTTTTTCCGACTGAGAATCTACTGGGAAGAACATAAATCATCGCCTATGGTCCACCCTCATTAATAACGAGGAAAGAACAGTTTCAAAATATGTGGAATTGCACAGAGGGAAATGTGGAGACAGCAGGGTAACACTTGAGGCAAAACTGGGGAGGGTGTCGAGAACAATTGAGAAAATGGGGGTGGGGTGGGGGGAAATGAACTGAAATGACCTCTCTCCTAGTCCGATTAGGTTCATTAGGTCTTCAAATAATTATGTAGCTATTTTTCCTATAGACAGACCTTAATGTTAGTATTTTTTCGTACCTGACGGTTTCGGCTACAACTGTGGCCTTCCTCAGAGGTTGTCACGTGATGTTGCTGTGACGTGTCTGGTCAGCTGATTTATACAGTTTTTGGCACTGTCTTCCTGCTTTCCCACATCTGGGACACAGTTCTGAAGAAGTCGGACTGCAGATGGCGCTGTCAGCCTGCTACCACAAGCAGGAAGACAGTGCCAAAAGCTGTATAAATCAGCTGACCAGACACGTCACAGCAACATCACGTGACAACCTCTGAGGAAGGCCACAGTTGTAGCCGAAACCGTAAGGTACGAAAAAATACTAACATTAAGGTCTGTCTATAGTAAAAATAGCTACATGACCTCTCTCATGTAGCTATGAGAGAGGTATGAGGGGCCCAGAGTTTCAAGATGGCGGTGCGGAGGCGCAGTTGGGCAGGGGCTGCGAGTCCTCTTTCTTATTACATCGAGGAAGCCGCTCATCTTGTGCTAGAAGCCCCTATTTGTCAGTATCTAAACCAAAGAAATGTGTTTCTGGCAAACTTCATCATAAATGGGTGTCCTGCGACGGCATGATTTTCATCCTAACGCTGCTGGCTGTAGCCATGATACCGCTACGTGTCTACCTGTTCAGGTGGATATGGGCTGACTGCGCTCTGTTTCATCAAATACATCGCACAGCCCTACGGAATATGCACTGGCCTCGTGTTAGCTGGACAGAGCCTTGGCGATGTCCAGATTTTCACCAAAATATATTTGGCCTTTATGTGGTCTTCTCCGCTGTGTTACGTCATGGCCATGCGACTCCGGGAGACCCAAGTAAACAAACCACTGATAAAAGGAAACTTACCACACTTTCCCGAAAGACGTATGGACTGCTACTCCTGTTGCTGCTTTTATCCGGGGACATCCATCTAAACCCCGGGCCAGCCACTCAGGACGCATCGCTGTTGCCATCACATACGGTGGATATGTGAATGCATCTTCCGTGGAGGTGAGTGACACTGGTTTTCCGCCGAACATCCTACTAAACAACGAAGTAGCCCGAGATACGCCTAGCTGTGACTACATACGGTCACATACTTTACCGGTGGATATACGTGGAATTACCCGTGGCCCAATCTGTCGGAACTCAGCTACCGCTGTCATGAAGCAAAAGTCTCTTCACCTATTTCAGACTGTAAACCACGCGCGAGTAGTTTGGGATCGTAAGTTAAAACCGAAAGGACTTTTTGGCGGCCATCTGAACATTAGAAGCCTTGTGTCTAAAGCTGACCAGTTGAAGCATCTATTAGCAAATTCCAATTTAGATTTTTTATGCATCTCGGAAACCTGGCTACAACCATCGACCCCGGAGCACGTCTTTACCACTCCTGAATATCAGTGTATCAGGCAAGATAGACCTGGCGGTAGAGGGGGCGGGGTGTTGCTCTATGTAAAGCAGGGGATTAGATGTGAGCGTGTATTCTTTAAATCTGTAAATAATCTAGAACATGTTGCTGTGAAACTAATCTTGTCCCCACAAATGCATTTTTTTATTATTGGACTTTACAGACCACCAAGTGCTAATGACTCGTTTTTTGATGAACTCACCAGTGTTTTAAAAGAGTGTAACAACAAAGAAGTCATTTTAATGGGTGACTTCAATCTAAACTGGGAAGATAAGGGAAAAAGGAAAAAACTTAAAGCTATTACTGATAAATATACCCTAGTGCAACTTGTTAGAGGTCCAACTAGGATAGCTAAAAACTCTAGTACACAGATAGATCTGCTGTTTTCTAACAAGCCTGAAAGGACAGCAAAATGCTACAACCTTTTAATTGGGTTGTCGGATCATAATCTAACTCTGATCGCAAGGAAATTAACTAAAATGAGATTCAAACCTAGGTCAAATCCAAGCTATTCTTTTTACTGTATACCTACAGGTAATAAAACTTTGATGGACCATGAACTAAGACACATGAATTGGGATGACATATTATCTTCTGACAACTTGGAATGGGCCTCCCAATCTTTTACTGCTAAAATCAGTTCTCTCATAGAAAAATTATCAGTAAAACTGAACAAACGGGGTTCTAAAAACAGTTTGCCATGGTTTAACAATAATCTATGGCAACTCATGAAAAAGAGAGACAGTGCTCTAAAAAAAGCTATTAAGGATAAGCGAGAAACAGATTGGTTGATATATAAAAGTCTCAGGAATAAAGTTATTAAAGAAATTAAAATATCAAAGTCACAGTTCTATCTCCAAATACTAAATGAGGCTAAAGGTAATTGTAAGGAAATTTGGAAAAATGTTAATCATCTTATGGGAAACAAAAACAATGCTCAAAAGATGTAAAGCTCAATGTGCAAGGAAAGCTGACTGAAGACAGCCTGACCATTGCCACAGCTTTTAATTCTTATTTTATTGAGTCAGTCATTGAGATTGGACAAAGTCTCTCACGTAAGGCTTTTGATACCAGTACATTAGTTGACTTAGGGAAAGGCTATGATCTCCAACAAGTTTCCGAAGGGCAAGTACAGAAAGTTATAGGTTCTCTAAAAAATTCTAAATGCAAGGATAGATATAATCTTGATGCTGTATTTATCAAAAAATATTCTGACGTTTTGGTTCCACCTATTACTCATCTTGTCAATCTCTCAATCACCCACAGTGTTTTTCCTACAAATTGGAAGCAAGCTATAGTTACTCCAATTCATAAAGCTGGAGACCAAAATGACGTTGTCAACTATAGGCCTATAAGTATTTTACCAATAATCTCTAAAATCACTGAGAAAATTGTATTTGAGCAAATGACAACCCATCTAAATTCAATTAGTAATGGCTTACACCATCTACAGTTTGGCTTCAGGAAAGCCTACTCCACCGAAACTGCCACTCTACATCTAACTGAGCAAATTAAAGCTATGCTTGATAAAGGAGGAGTTGTTGGTGCAGTCTTCTTAGATTTAAAGAAAGCTTTTGATTTAGTTGACCATAATATTCTTGTTCTAAACTTTCTAATTTGAATTCTCTGGTAAAACACTGGCATGGGTGACTTCATATTTGGCCGACAGGATGCAGTGTGTTAAGGTGAAGGACGCCTGCTCGAGCTATTTGGAATGCACAATGGGCGTGCCTCAGGGGTCTGTGTTAGGGCCCTTGCTTTTCAGCCTCTATATTAACGACCTTGCACAATGCTGTCAAGGTGTGCAATTACAACTGTACGCTGACGATACCATTTTGTATTCTCATGCTAAAAGCAGTCACCTGGCAGCTGAACAACTGTCCAAAGCTATGGTTTCTGTGTCTGAATGGCTGGAGCAGTCTCGTCTGAGTTTGAACGTGGGCAAAACAAAAGCCATGTTCTTCTCAAAAACTAATGTCAAAACCCCAACTTCAGACATTTTCTTTAAGGGTGAGAAAATCGACACCGGTGTCTGATTTTAAATATCTTGGTGTTACACTGGATTCTAACTTGAATTTTAAAATACATATTAAGAACATGATAAAGAAAATTAGGTTTAATGTAATCAACTTCAGACATATTAGATCTTGTCTCTCTTTGGAGGCAGCCAGGATATTCATGCACGCTCTTATTTTTTCCCACTTGTCTTACTGCATCACCTGTTGGGGACAGGCTGGAGAAACCGCAAGTAGACCGTTAGAGTCCGTGTACAAGCAAGCCCTAAAGATTTTTGATAAAAAGCCATTTAACCATCATCATTGTAGCATCTTGACAAAACACAATTTCTTGAGTTTTGAAAATTTTAGAACTTTCTCATATCTATGTTTGGTCTTTAAGATCCTGAAGGGCTTGGCTCCTGGCTGTTTACAAACCTTTGTGCGACAGCGCTCTGGGAGTTCTTTAAGATCTACTCGAGCAGCTTCTCCACATGATTGCATTGTACCTTTCCGTCATTCCACCTTTGGTCAATCAGCGTTTGCAGTGAAGGCTGCTAAACTGTGGAACCAACTACCTGACAATATAAAGACATGCACGACCATCAAGGGCTTTAAAACTGAACTCAAAAAGCATCTAAAAAGTAGCCAGCATTGTACACACTAGCCATGCCAGCCCTCTTTGGTTTTACACTCCCTCTGGTACTGACTTGTTTGTCTGTATTTGTGTTGTTGATGTGTCTTGTCTGGGTTTTATGAATCTGTAATGTTGTATGTGGTTTGTCTTTCTTGGTCGACCCCTTGTCTTGTGAATCTTGTCTTTTTTCTGTTATGGGTCGTCCGTTCCCTGCCAGGGACTGCAGATGTAAATTAGCCTCAGGCTAACTCTGGTACAATGCATCAAATGGCAACATTTATGTTATAATTGTACATGGTCCCTTTTAAATAAATAAACTAATAATAATAAAACTCCTCCAGTGGCGTGCTGGGACCTAATTTTGGGCTGGTAATTTAGAGAATAGTAGCCCACATTAGGCACACTAGATAGTGCACTGGTCTTTGGTGCAGGAGGTTGCCGGTTCAAACATGGCTTTGACACTTTTCTAATGCTTTCCCTTTTCACATGGGCCACTGCACTCAGAGCCTGATACAACTCCAGAAGGAGCACCAAGTTGTGTAGACACAATTATTTATTTCTCCACTTTTTTACCTTTACTGCCTTTTTCCTCTTTACTCCTGCAGACCACTGCACTGTTTTCCGCAAATACAAGAGTGCGGGGCATTTCATAAGATTGATATACGTTTAGTGGCAATGTTTTACTCAGCTTGGTTAGCTCCATAGGTAGAGCACTGGACTCCCATCCATGAGACTGGAAGATCAATCCCAACTCTTTTTTTTCTCCCTTTTGTTTTCTGTGCACCTACTGGAAAGAACACTAATCAGTACCTATGGCTCCAACCTCATTAAAACGGGGAAGACAGTGTTTCAAAATGGGTGGAACTAAAGAGTGGGGGACAGTAGGGAAAAAATTGAGGTAAAACTGGGGAAAATTTCGAATACAATGTAGAAAATAGAGGACACAAGATGACCTGAAATGACCTCTCTGCTGTAGTCACATTCTGTAGTGAGGCTGAGACGAGAGCAAGTTTGGGCGAGAGCGAGCGGGGTGGTCGTAAGGGGGGGGGACTGTGCCAGGGGCGAGGACCTTTATCGCCGCGCGCGGCTTTAATAATAATAATTATGATCATTATGATTATTATTATATTATTTACAGTCTAATCTATGTGACAGATGAATGCATAAGTGTAACAGTCTAACCCCTGTGACAGGACGCGGTGTCTGACAGAGAGTGCTGTAACGTCACCTGTAAATGCTCTGGATACGAGGGAGTCAGGGGCGTGCTGGGCCCCCGGGGACCAAGGTGAGTACTGCACAACAGTACTGAAGTATTACAACACTACAGGACTGCGGTACTGCAGTATTACAACACTGCAGGACAACAGTACTGAAGTATTACAACACTACAGGACTGCGGTACTGCAGTATTACAACACTACAGGACAACAGTACTGAAGTATTACAACACTACAGGACAACAGTACTGCAGTATTACAACACTACAGGACAACAGTACTGAAGTATTACAACACTACAGGACTGCGGTACTGCAGTATTAGTACTGCAGTATTTGATTAGAGTACTGCAGTATTTGATCAGAGTACTACAGTATTAGATCAGAGTTCTGGCAGTATTTGATCAGAGTACTGAAGAAAGAAGAAGAAGAAAAACGTTATTTATATAGCACCTTTCACAGATAAAATCACAAAGTGCTTCACAGGGGCACAACAATTAAAACAATCACAGCCTACTGCAGTATTAGATCAGAGTACTGCAGTATTAGATCAGAGTACTGCAGTATTAGATCAGAGTACTGCAGTATTAGATCAGAGTACTGCAGTATTTGATCAGAGTACTGCAGTATTTGATCAAAGTACTGCAGTATTAGATCAGAGTACTGCAGTATTTGATCAGAGTACTGCAGTATTTGAGCAGGTGTGTAAGACTGTGTTGTGTTTCAGGGCATGCCGGGGCAGATGGGTTTCCAAGGATTCCCTGGAGAGGAGGGCGTCGCCGTGAGTTACTCTTTAGGATCATATGAATATTAATGAGATGATATAAGTATTTATTTGGATAACTATAGACAAATAACTGTTGCTTTATGATATTACTGTGATCTGTTACTTCCTGGTGTGTTCAGGGAGAGCGCGGTCCTCCTGGACCTGGTGGACCTCCAGGCATCCAGGGCTGTCCCGGAGTCAGAGGACATAAGGTAACGAGGAACAACTGAGGAACATAATTATGCTGAGTTCCACTTAGTGTTAGCGCAATGACACTGATCTGGCGGGTACAGTGTTAGCTTAATGACGCTGATCTGGCGGTGACAGTGTTAGCTTAATGACGCTGATCTGGCGGTGACAGTGTTAGCGTAATGACACTGATCTGGCGGTGACAGTGTTAGCTTAATGACACTGATCTGGCGGTGACAGTGTTAGCTTAATGACACTGATCTGGCGGTGACAGTGTTAGTTTAATGACACTGATCTGGCAGTGACAGTGTTAGCTTAATGACACTGATCTGGCGGTGACAGTGTTAGTTTAATGACACTGATCTGGCGGTGACAGTGTTAGTTTAATGACACTGATCTGGCGGTGACAGTGTTAGTTTAATGACACTGATCTGGCGGTGACAGTGTTAGCTTAATGACACTGATCTGGCGGTGACATCATTCATGTTAACGCTGTGTTGTCTGCAGGGAAGACGAGGCTTCGGAGGAAACCGGGTGAGTCTCTCTCATTTAAAGAAAATATTGTTTCTAATAAAAACGTGAACTTTAAAAACAATGGTCCTGTTTCAGGGTGACAACGGAGAAGACGGGCTGAACGGGGTCAACGGAGAACCGGTAACACACTGGAGATGTTGTTGTATGTTTTATTACAGAAAGAACTTCGCATATTTAGTTAGAGTATTTTAGAAATCTTTACAAAACCAAATATTATTCATTTGTTAAATAAAGGTGAAACTGTCCTTTCTCTCACGTTACAACCACAACTTATCTTTTGAATAACTATATTTGGACTTACCTTTATGTCAGTTTCTTTTTGTAAAACTGAAGATGAGTAAATTCATGGATGACAATAATCTAATCTAATGTCATGGATGACAATAATCTAATAATATCGTCCCAGCCTTAATGCTTATACGTACTTATATACAGTGGTTAAAGTGGGATTTGGGAGGTGGGGGAACTCTAACCTTTAACAAGCAGTAGGATACACGCTACATTTTATATTTTTCATGTACTTATGTATTGACATGTAGTCATGGTTTCTGAACAGTATATAGTATTCATATTGTACAATACAAGGTATTTGATACTGTAATTATTTTATTTTCCAATATTTTTAAGACCTTGAATTATTTGTAGATATCCTTTAGCAGGTTTTAACAATCATAAATGATTGGAGGTCTGTGTGATTTACTAAATGAACACATTCTGCTTTTGCCAGATCCACTCATTTATTTGTTTCTATAATCTATGAAGCTCCTCTCGGGGCAGGCCTGGTGCTCTGCAGTCCTACGTCTAAGAAGAACACATTACTTGACATATTTGTCAGGATCCACTTATTCAAAGGAGGCTCAACCAAAGAAATGAACATGATTGCTGAAACATTACTTATTAACAATTGTGGCTTGTTATTATGTTGTTCATTTGAGAAAATCCTCTTTTCACAGTCAGTCAGTTACCTTAAAGTCGCTGGTTAAGCCTTTTGCACCGGTGAAGGCAGGAACACACGCTGCATCTGCCGCAGACCGTGAAGAGTCCTGCTTCTGCATTGGATAATCCAAAAACACGATTCATACTGTCCTTCTGCTTCGGTTTGATAAAGTCTGTCAGTCCGTCCAACGATAAGCCTCGTGTTTTCTCAGTTTAGCGTCTTTAACAGAGCCATGTTTTTATGTGAGCCCGCGCTGTAGGAGATGATGCTACGCAAAGTGGCGCGAACTCGCTGCGGAGCGACGCCAATGCGGCGCGGATAATGCCGGGAAAAAATATTTTTATGGAAAATGAGGTCAGATTTTATTGTTTGGGCCCCAGGACGCATATTGAGTAGGCCCAACCTATTATTTTTATTGCATTGATTTATCTCCTGGGGTTGGGGCTCGAATGCGAGCGTCTGGTGGTCGGGCCTCTGCCCACGGGGCCCGCCGGGCACAGCCCGTAGGGACGACGTGGGCCCGCCCTCCTGTGGACCCACTACCCGCAGAGGGATCCGTAGGGGTCGGGTGCAGAGAGGACTAAGTGGCAGTCAAAGGCGGGTGCCTCGACGACCTGGTCCGCGTGCGCAGCTTCTGGCGTTCGGGACATGGAACGTCACTTCGCTGGGGAGGAAGGAGCCTGAGCTTGTGTGGGAGGTTGAGAGATACCGGCTAGATATAGTCGGGCTCACCTCCACGCACAGCCTGGGTTCCGGATCCCAACTCCTGGAGAGAGGCTGGACTCTCCATTTTTCTGGAGTTTCCCGCGGGGAGAGGCGGCGGGCTGGGGTGGGTTTGGTCATAGCCCCCCAGCTCAGCCGCCACGTGTTGGAGTTCACCCCGGTGAACGAGAGGGTCGCGTCCCTACGCCTTCGGGTTGGGGACAGGTCTCTCACCGTTGTCTCGGCCTACGGGCCCAACATCGGTGCAGAGTACCCGGCCTTCTTGGAGTCCCTGGGAGGGGTACTAGATAGTGCTCCGACTGGGGACTCCATTGTTCTACTGGAGGACTTCAACGCCCACGTGGGTAATGACAGTGAGACCTGGATGGGGTGATTGGGAAGAACGGCCTCCCCGTTACAGTTTGTCCATAACGAACACCATGTTCGAGCACAAGGGTGTCCATAAGTGCACGTGGCACCAGGACACCCTAGGCAGGAGGTCGATGATCGACTTTGTAGTTGTGTCATCTGATCTCCGGCCGCATGTCTCGGACTCTCGGGTGAAGAGAGGGCTGAGCTGTCAACCGATCACCACCTGGTGGTGAGCTGGATCCGCTGGCAGGGGAGGAAGCCGGTCAGACCTGGCAGGCCCAAACATGTTGTGAGGGTCTGTTGGGAACGTTTGGTGGATCCCTCTGTCAGTAGGGTCTTCAACTCCCACCTCCGGAAGAGCTTCACCCAGATTCCGAGGGAGGTTGGAGACATGGAGTCCGAGTGGACCATGTTCTTCTCCTCCATTGTCGATGCGGCTGCTCGCAGTTGTGGCCGTAAGGTCTCTGGTGCCTGTCGCGGCGGCAATCCCCGAACCCGGTGGTGGCGCCCGGAAGTAAGGGATGCCGTCAAGCTGAAGAAGGAGTCCTACCTGGCCTTGTGGCTTGTGGGACTCCGGAGGCAGCTGAGAGGTACCGGCAGGCCAAGCGTGCTGCAGCTCGTGCGGTCACAGAGGCAAAAACTCGGGTTTGGGAGGAGTTCGGAGAAGCCATGGAGGAGGACTATCGGTCGGCCTCGAAGAGATTCTGACAAACCATCTGGCGCCTCAGGAGGGGGAAGCAGTGCTTCACCAACACTGTTACAGTGCGGGCGGGGAGCTGCTGACCTCGACTGGGGATGTGGTCGGGCGGTGGAAGGAGTACTTCGAGGATCTCCTCAATCCCACTGTCACGTCTTCTGATGAGGAGGCAGAGGCTGGGGACTCGGAGGGGGGTTCGTCCATCACCCAGGCTGAAGTCGAAGAGGTGGTTAGAAAGCTCCTCGGTGGCAAGGCCCCGGGGGTGGATGAGATTCGTCCCGAGTACCTTAAGTCTCTGGATGTTGTAGGGCTGTCTTGGTTGACACGTCTCTGCAACATCGCGTGGCGGTCGGGGACAGTGCCTCTGGATTGGCAGACCAGGGTGGTGGTCCCTCTCTTTAAGAAGGGGGATCGGAGGGTGTGCTGCAATTACAGAGGGATCACACTTCTCAGCCTCCCCGGTAAGGTCTACTCCAGGGTGCTGGAGAGGAGGATCCGGCCGATAGTCGAACCTCGGATTCAGGAGGAACAATGCGGTTTTTGTCCCGGTCGTGGCACACTGGAGCAGCTCTATACCCTTCATCGGGTGCTCGAGGGTTCGTGGGAGTTCGCCCAACCAGTCCACATGTGCTTTGTGGATTTGGAGAAAGCGTTCGACCGTGTCCCTCGTGGTGCCCTGTGGGGGGTGCTCAGGGAGTATGGGGTCCGGGGCCCTCTGCTAAGGGCTGTCTGTTCCCTGTATGACCGTAGCAGGAGCTTGGTTCGCATTGCCGGCAGTAAGTCAGACTTGTTTCCGGTGCGTGTTGGTCTCCGCCAGGGCTGCCCTTTGTCACCGGTTCTGTTCATTACCTTTATGGACAGAATTTCTAGGCGCAGCCAGGGGCCGGAGGGTGTCCGGTTTGGGAACCTCAGGAGCTGAGTCAGGGGGCAAAGCTCTCGATTTACCGATCGATCTACGTTCCCACCCTCACCTATGGTCATGAGATCTGGGTAATGACCGAAAGGACAAGATCGCAAATACAAGCGGCCGAAACGTTCCCGCCCACTTTAACCCCTGCTTATGTACTTAAATGCACTATATATTTAATCCATGTACTTTTCTGTGTCAGGGCCTGGTGGGAAAAGAAGGACCCAAAGGAGCTCCAGGTCGCCCTGGAGAGGCTGTAAGTACTGCTACTACTACTACTATACTACTACTACTACTACTACTACTACTACCACCATTGCCAGCCTAGAGGGTGCTCAGGCGCTGCTCTTGCAGCAAATCAATCCTATTTGTGTGTGAAAATGAAATAAAAGTTATGAGCTATTTCAGGAATACTATTGTGTTATCGTCCCATGAGTGTTGGTTATAAGTTGTATAAATGTGGACTATTGCTGGGTTTCAGGTTCTAGAATGTGATGATGTCACAGGACCCAGTGGGGGAGGAGTCAGTTTTTCCTATTAACTGCATTACACTTTCACAAGTCGCATCTAAAAAGAAATGTATGAATTACAGAAACGGTCATTAATATCAGTCACTGGGTCCATGATCTTTCTGTACAAGACCAAACATTTCCCCCAAAATAAATAATTGTACCTCTATATAATATTATAGGCCTTTAGAACACTGTGATGTCACCTGAAACCCAGCAATACATTGCGCATTGTGCAAATTGTATTTCTGTGTCATGAAGGTAAAAAAGTGATTTATAGGGCTCAGTCTCAGACCCTGGGATGAGACTGATGTCAGTGTCGGGCAACAATTTTGAAGCTGCTCAAATAAGTGTCATATGTTAAAATGTAACTTTACCTGTTAAGATGTTTTTTTTTATGAAATAACTTTTGATTTCAGTAAATATGATCTCCTAAAGCAAATTCAACAATGACCATTTTCAGTTCATTACAACCTTTAAAATGTATTGAAACTATGAGTTGCATAATAATTTGGAACAGCAGATTTTAATATATATATATATATATATATATTATAATATATATATAAATATATATATATATATATATTTAGTTTTTTTTTTTTTAATTAAATTCTGTCTCTCTATCATTGGGAGGTTTTTTCAATCACATTCATATGATCCTCTTAAAAAATATGCTGACTGTCATTTGGGTTGATAATTTAGAAAAAAAAAATATCATGTGGCATAATAATTTGGGACACAGTGTAAGTGATGGAAATTGTAAGAAAACAGTTGCTGTTGTCTCTGTGTCTCCTGCCCACGGTGGAACAGGGGACAGACTATCAGAGGAACAGCAGGTGGAACAGGGGACAGACTATCAGAGGAACAGCAGGTGGAACAAGGGACAGACTATCAGAGGAACAGCAGGTGGAACAGGGAACAGACTATCAGAGGAACAGCAGGTGGAACAGGGACAGACTATCAGAGGAACAGCAGGGTGGAAACAGGAGACAGACTATCAGAGGAACAGCAGGTGGAAACAGGAGACAGACTATCAGAGGAACAGCAGGTGGAACAGGAGACAGACTATCAGAGGAACAGCAGGTGGAACAGGGGACAGACTATCAGAGGAACAGCAGGTGGAACAGGGGACAGACTATCAGAGGAACAGCAGGTGGAACAGGGGACAGACTATCAGAGGAACAGCAGGTGGAACAGGGACAGACTATCAGAGGAACAGCAGGTGGAACAGGACAACTACAAGGAACAGCAGGTGGAACAGGGACAGACTATCAGAGGAACAGCAGGTGGAACAGGAGACAGACTATCAGAGGAACAGCAGGTGGAACAGGGGACATACTATCAGAGGAACAGCAGGTGGAACAGGGGACAGACTATCAGAGGAACAGCAGGTGGAACAGGGGACAGACTATCAGAGGAAACAGCAGGTGGAACAGGAGACAGACTATCAGAGGAACAGCAGGTGGAACAGGGGACAGACTATCAGAGGAACAGCAGGTGGAACAGGGACAGACTATCAGAGGAACAGCAGGTGGAACAGGAGACAGACTATCAGAGGAACAACAGGTGGAACAGGGGACAGACTATCAGAGGAACAGGCAGGGGTGGAACAGGGGACAGACTATCAGAGGAACAACAGGTGGAACAGGAGACAGACTATCAGAGGAACAGCAGGTGGAACAGGGGACAGACTATCAGAGGAACAACAGGTGGAACAGGGGACAGACTATCAGAGGAACAACAGGTGGAACAGGAGACAGACTATCAGAGGAACAGCAGGTGGAACAGGAGACAGACTATCAGAGGAACAGCAGGTGGAACAGGAGACAGACTATCAGAGGAACAGCAGGTGGAACAGGAGACAGACTATCAGAGGAACAAACAGGTGGAACAGGGGGACAGACTATCAGAGGAAGCAGCAGGTGGGAACAGGAGACAGACTATCAGAGGAACAACAGGTGGAACAGGGGACAGACTATCAGAGGAACAGCAGGTGGAAAACAGGGGGACAGACTATCAGAGGAGCAGCAGGTGGAACAGGAGACAGACTATCAGAGGAACAACAGGTGGAACAGGGGACAGACTATCAGAGGACAACAGGTGGAACAGGAGACAGACTATCAGAGGAACAACAGGTGGAACAGGGGACAGACTATCAGAGGAACAACAGGTGGAACAGGAGACAGACTATCAGAGGAACAGCAGGTGGAACAGGGGACAGACTATCAGAGGAACAGCAGGTGAACAGGGACAGACTATCAGAGGAGCAGCAGGTGGAACAGGAGACAGACTATCAGAGGAACAACAGGTGGAACAGGGGACAGACTATCAGAGGAACAGCAGGTGGAACAGGAGACAGACTATCAGAGGAACAACAGGTGGAACAGGGGACAGACTATCAGAGGGAGCAGCAGGTGGAACAGGAGACAGACTATCAGAGGAACAACAGGTGGAACAGGGGACAGACTATCAGAGGAACAGCAGGTGGAACAGGGGACAGAACTATCAGAGAGAACAACAGGTGGAACAGGAGACAGACTATCAGAGGAACACAGGTGGAACAGGGGACAGACTATCAGAGGAACAGCAGGTGGAACAGGGGACAGACTATCAGAGGAACAGCAGGTGGAACAGGGACAGACTATCAGAGGAACAACAGGTGGAACAGGACAGACTATCAGAAGGAACAACAGGGGACAGGAGACAGACTATCAGAGGAACAACAGGTGGAACAGGAGACAGACTATCAGAGGAACAGCAGGTGGAACAGGGGACAGACTATCAGAGGAACAACAGTGAACAGAAAAAAAAAAAAAAGACAGACTATCAGAGGAACAACAGGTGGAACAGGAGACAGACTACAGAGAAACAGGTAACAGAGACAGACTATCAAACAGCAGGTGGAAAAACAGAAAAAAAAAAAAGACAGACTATCAAGGAAAACAAACAAAAAAAAAAAAGCAGGTGGGAACAGGAAGAACAGACTATCAGGCAGCAGGTGGAACAGGAGACAGACTATCAGAGGAGCAGGTGGAAAGGAGACAGACTTCAGAGGACAACAGGTGGAAAAGACAGACTATCAGGAGCAGCAGTGAACAGGAGACAGACTATCAAGGAACAAGGTGGAACA
>VHKM01000843.1:162500-183178 GCA_007210695.1 Neogobius melanostomus
ATACTGGAGCCTCTGTCCTCATGACTCTGTCTGTACTACAGTCTGTACTGTAGTGTGTACTACAGTACAATACTAGAGTCTGTACTACAGTCTGTACTGTCCTCAGTACTACAGAATGTACTACAGTGCAGTACTACAGTCTGTACTGTCCTCAGTACTACAGAATGTACTACAGTGCAGTACTAGAGTCTGTACTAGGGTCTATACTTTCCTCATGACTATGTCTGTACTGCAATACTGTATAGTCTCTACTAGAGTCTGTACTGTAGTGTGTAGTAGTGAAAGTACTGTAGTGTTAGTAGTGAAAGTACTGTAGTGTGTAGTAGTGAAAGTACGTAGTGTGTAGTAGTGAAAGTACTGTAGTGTGTAGTAGTGAAAGTAATGTAGTGTGTAGTAGTGAAAGTACTGTAGTGTGTAGTACATGTCCAAAGTAACTCATGTCTGTGTCTCAGGGCGACCAGGCTTCCCCGGATACCCCGGCCTCATGGTGAGTTCAGGATCAGTTTTCTCTGGAATTTATCAGATCTTCAGCTTTTCTTTCATCTGTGAAAAAAGAGGTCATTAGAGATTGTAAAATAAATATTTAGGAGAGAACACAGGAGCCGGTCCAGGGGCCGGTCCAGGGGCCGGGCTGTGGAAGAATAAACAGAGCAGCTCCGTTTGTTTTGATTAAACTTGAGGAGCCCAGGGGCCGCACGGAAAAACAGACGCAAATAACCATTAAATGTACTCGAGTACAGGATTCAAGGACCTGGACTGTACTCCAGTAGTTTTTGTGACTTTAAAGTTTGTTTCAAACCTAAAGTTAATCGTAAAAAATATGAAAATACCATGACGTTAAACGACAGGAAACCCAGACCATGACTGTAAACGACAGGAAACCCAGACCATGACTGTAAAAGACAGGAAACCCAGACCATGACTGTAAACGACAGGAAACCCAGACCATGACTGTAAACAACAGGAAACCCAGACCATGACTGTAAACAACAGGAAACCCAGACCATGACTGTAAACAACAGGAAACCCAGACCATGACTGTAAACGACAGGAAACCCAGACCATGACGGTAAGTGACAGAAACCCAGACCATGACGGTAAGTGACAGGAAACCCAGACCATGACTGTAAACAACAGAAACCCAGACCATGACTGTAAACGACAGGAAACCCAGACCATGACTGTAAACGACAGGAAACCCAGACCATGACTGTAAACGACAGGAAACCCAGATCATGACTGTAAACAACAGGAAACCCAGACCATGACTGTAAACAACAGGAAACCCAGACCATGACTGTAAACGACAGGAAACCCAGACCATGACGGTAAGTGACAGGAACCCAGACCATGACGGTAAGTGACAGGAAACCCAGACCATGACTGTAAACAACAGGAAACCCAGACCATGACTGTAAACGACAGGAAACCCAGACCATGACTGTAAACGACAGGAAACCCAGACCATGACTGTAAACGACAGGAAACCCAGACCATGACTGTAGACGACAGGAAACCCAGATCATGAATGTAAACGACAGGAAACCCAGACCATGACTGTAAACAACAGGAAACCAGACCATGACTGTAAACGACAGGAAACCCAGACCGTGACTGTAGACGACAGGAAACCCAGACCATGACTGTAAACGACAGGAAACCCAGACCATGACTGTAGACGACAGGAAACCCAGACCATGACTGTAAACGACAGGAAACCCAGACCATGACTGTAAACAACAGGAACCCAGACCATGACTGTAAACAACAGGAAACCCAGACCATGACGGTAAGTGACAGGAAACCCAGACCATGACTGTAAACGACAGGAAACCCAGACCATGACTGTAGACGACAGGAAACCCAGACCATGACTGTAAACGACAGGAAACCCAGACCAGACTGTAGACGACAGGAAACCCAGACCATGACTGTAGACGACAGAAACCCAGACATGACTGTAAACGACAGAAACCCAGACCATGACTGTAAAGACAGGAAACCCAGACCATGACTGTAAAAGACAGGAAACCCAGACCATACTGTAAACGACAGGAAACCCAGACCATGACTGTAAAAGACAGGAAACCCAGACCATGACTGTAAACGACAGGAAACCAGACCCATGACTGTAAAAGACAGGAAACCCAGACCATGACGTAACGACAGGAAACCCAGACCATGACTGTAAAGACAGGAAACCCAGACCATGACTGTAAACGACAGGAAACCCAGACCATGACTGTAGACGACAGGAAACCCAGACCATGACTTAGACGACAGGAAACCCAGACCAATGAACTGTAAAACGACAGGAAACCCAGACATGACTGTAAGACGACAGGAAACGCCAGACCATGACAGTGTAGACCGACAGGAAACCCAGACCATGACTGTAACGACAGGAGCCAGACCACGTGACTGTAACGACAGGAAACCCCAGACTCATGAAAACGGTAAGTGACAGGAAAACCCAGACCATGACGGATAAGTGACAGGAAACCCAGACCATGACTGTAAACAACAGAAACCCAGACCAGGACTGTAAAGACAGAAACCCAGAACCGGACTGGTAAACGACAGGAAACCTCAGCATGACTGTAGGACAGACAGGAAAACCCAGACCATGAAAACGGTAAGGGTGACAGGAAACCCAGACCATGACGGTAGTTGACCAGGAAAACGACAGACCATGACTGTAAGACGACAGGAACCAGACCATGAGCGTGTAAGACGACAGGACAACCCAGACCATGAGGTAAGCTGACAGGAAACGCCAGGGATCAATGGGACTGTAAACGGAACAGGAAACCCAGACCATGACTGTAAACAACAGGAAACCCAGACCATTGACTGTAAACCGACAGGAAACCCAGACCATACTGTTAAACGACAGGAAACCCCAGATCAGACTGTAAGACACAGAGGAAACCCAGAACCATGACTGTAAAGCAACAGGATTATATCGCTCAGGACATGACTGTAAACAACAGAACCCAGACAATGACTGAAACGAACAGGAACCCAGACCATGACTGTAAACAGACAGGAAACCCAGACCATGACATGTATAAGCGACCAGGAAACCCAAGACCATGACTGTAAACGACAGGAAACACCAGATCAATGGACTGATAAACGACAGGAAAAACCAGACCCCAGACGTAAACAACAGGAAACCCAGACCAATGACTGTAGACGACAGGAAACCCAGACCATGACTGTTAACGACAGAAACCAGAACCATGACTGTATAACGACAGGAACCCAGACCGTGACTGGTAGACCGACAGGAAACCCAGACCATTCGACTGTAGACGACAGGAAACCGCAAGACCATGACTGTAGACGACAGGAAACCCAGACCATGACTGTAAACGACAAGGAACCCAGACCATGACGGTAAACAAACAGGAAAACCCAGACCATGAACTGTAAACGACAGGAAACGCCAGACCATGATGTAAACGACAGGAAACGCCAGACATGCTGTAAACCGACAGGAACCCAAGCCATGATTGTAAACAAACAGGAAACGCCAGACCATGACCTGTAAACGACAGGAAAACCCAGACCTGTGACTGTAGACGACAGGAAACCCAGACAGAACTGTAAACGACAGGAAACCCAGACATGACTGAGACGCCCAGGAAACCAGACCATGACTGGTAAACAACAGGAAACCCAGCAGACCATGAACGGTAAGTGACAGGAAAACCCAACCATGACTGTAAACGACAGAAACCCAGACCAATACTGTAGACGACAGGAACCCAGACCATGACTGTAAACGACAGGAAAAACGACCAGACCATGACTGTAACGTACAGGAAACCAGACCATGACTGTAGATACAGGAAACCCAGTACCATGTACGAGTACAAGAAACCCATGTACTCATGACTGTAGACACAGGAAACCCAGACTATGACTGTAGAACAACAGGAAACCCAGCAATGACGGGTAAGTGACAGGAAACGGCCAGACCAATGACCTGTAAACAGACAGGAAACCCAGAACCAGACTGGTAAACGACAGCGGAAAACCAGACCATGACTGTAAAAGACAGGAAAACCCAGACCATGAACTGTAAACGACAGGAATACCCAGACCATAAGACTGTAAAAAGACAAGGAAAACCAGACCATGACTGTAGACACAGGCCTAGACCCATGACGGTAAGTGACAGGAACCGACCATGACTGTAGACGAACAGGAAACCCAGCCATGACTGTAGACGACAGGAAACCCAGACCATGACTGTACAACGACAGGAAACCGACCGGACTGTAAGACGACAGGAAAACCCAGACCAATGGACTGTACAACGACAGGAAACCCAGACCATGACTGTAGACGACAGGAAACCTCAGACCAATGACTGTAAACAAGCAGAAACCCAGACCATGACTGTATGGACACAGGAAACCAGACCATGACTGTAAATACGGAAACGACCAGACCATGACGGTAAAGACAGGAACTGAGACCATGACGTAAACAACAGGAAACCAGACGCATGACTGTAGATCGACAGAAACCCAGACCATGACCTGTAAAGACAGGAACAACCCAGACCATGACTGTAGAGACGACAGGAAAGCCCAGAACCATGACTGTAACAACAGGAACTCCAAGACCATGACTGTAGACGACTAGGAACCCAGACCAATGACTGTGACGACAGGAACCCAGGACCAATGACTGTAAACGACAGGAACCCAGACCATGACTGTAAAAGACAGGAAACCCAGACCATGACTGTAAACCTGACAGAAACCAGACCAATGACGTAAACGACCAGGAACCCAGACCCATGACTGTAAAGACGACAGGAAACCCAGACCAATGACTTAGACGACAGGAAACGCCAGACCATTGACTGTAAACGACAGGAAACCCAGATCATGACTGTAGACGACAGGAAACCCAACCATGACTTGTTAGACGACAGGAACCCAGACCATGACTTGTAAATCGACAGGAAACCCAGACCCAGTGACTGTATAACGACAGGAAACCCAGAACCATGACTGGTAGACAGACAAGAAACCCAAGAACCAAATGACTGTAAACGACAGGAAACCCAAGTCCATGACTTAAACGACAGGGAAACACTGTTCAGATCATGAACTGAAACGACAGGAAACCCAGACCATGACTGTAAACCGACAGGAAACCCAGACCGTGACTGTGGAACGACAGGAAACCCAGACCATGACTGGTAGACGACAGGAACCCAGACCATGTGATGGAAGTCCGTGACAAACAGTTAGGGCTGTACATATTTTACACGCATAACACAACAGTACAAAAGAGTCTACAGGGAAAATACCTGAACACCGTCATGTAAACAATTGATGCTTCTGTAAACTGAAACCCTGTTGAACATGTTTGTGTCGTTCAGGGAGAGGACGGTCTGCAGGGGCCGAAGGGGTTCCCGCGGGACGCATAGGGAATCCGTGGCCGAGAGGGTGAGTCTCACACGGGTAAGACCTCAGACCTGGGTAGACCTGGTTTAAGTCCAAGTCCTCACTCTGATCTCTCTCGTCCAGGGAAACGCAAGGTGCCTTCGGGCAGAACTGGAGGTCCTGAGAGCCGGATAACGCCGGATCACATCGGTGGACTCCTGGTGTATGAAATGAGAAGTGTGCAAGTGCTGGCTCCTGACCTGGTGGGGCGGCTCTGTGTGTGTTGCTTGCTTCCTGACCTTGGGGGCGCTGTGTGATGTGTGTGAGTCACTGATTTACATGTATCTCTAACGCCCCCTTCTGTGCTGTGTTCAGGGTCCCGAGGTCCGCCCCGGAAGAGCGTTGACTTGAACGTGAGTCTGTCCACAGAGGCAGAGCTCATCACTTGGACTGGTTTAGACCTGGTTTAAGCCTGGTTTAGACCCGGTTTAGACCCGGTTTAGACCTGGTTTAGACCTAGTCTTAGAACCTGGTTTTAGACCTGGTTTAGACCTGGTTTAGACCTGGTTTAGACCCGGTTTAGGACCCGATTTAGACCTGGTTTAGATCCCGGTTTAGACTGGTTTAGACCTGGTTTAGCACTAGTTTAGACCTGGTTTTAAGTCCGGTTGACTGGTGACTGGTTTTGACCCGTTAGCCGATTTAGACCCGGTTTAGACCGATTTTTAGACCTGGTTTAGAAACCTGGTTAGACCCGGTTAGACCCCGGTTTTAGACCTGATTTAGACCCTAGTTTAGACCTAATTTAGAACCTGGTTTAGACCCTGGTTTAGAACTGATTTAGAACGCCGGTTTAAGACCTGGTTAGTCCCGGTTAGACTGGTTTAAGTCAGTAATCTGTAATAATTCTGTATTACTCGCCGTGTCTCTGCAGGAGTGTGGAGATGGTGCGTACATCCGCGACAACTGCGGTGAGTTTCAAGCCGTGATATTCGCCATCTAATTTGAACAAATTTTTATCCAAGATTTTTCACTCCCCACTTTCCCGCCATTAATCCGAATTTTCCCCAAAATTTTCCCCCAATCTTACACGTTTTCTCCATTTATTCTGTTTTTTCCAACATTTGCCCGTTCTTGCATTAGAGATGAACGCAAAATTGTAAATTTGCGATTCTTCCAAAGAGCAACTTGTGATATTATATACGATCGTTGCACAGCCTCTTGATAGAGCCTGTGATGTTTCAAACGTTCAGGCGTTTCAGACGTTCAGGGTTTCAGGCGTTCGACGTTTCAAAACGTTTCAGGCGTTTCAGACGTTTCAGGCGTTTCAGGCGTTTCAAAACGTTTCAGGCGTTTCAGGCAGGTCAGACGTTTCAGACGTTTCAGGCGTTTCAGGCTTTTCCCAAAACGTTTCAGGCGTTTCGACGTTTCAGGCGTGTTCAAACGTTTTCAGGCGATTTCAGATTTCAAAAAGTTTCAGGCGTTTCAGACGTTCAGGCAGTTTCAAACGTTTCAGGCGTTTTCTATGTATCGTCTATAAGCGTATCAGGCGTGTCACAGACCGTTTCAAGGCGTTACAAAACGTTTCAGGCGTTTCAGACGTTTCATAACGTTTAAGAAGTTTTCCAGGCGTTTCAGAAACGTTTCAGGCCGTTTTCAAAACCGTTTCAGGCGTTCAGACGTTCAAACGTTTCAGGCGTTCAGACGTTTCAGGCGTTTCAGGCGTTCAATCAGCGCGTTTCAAACGTTCAGGCGTTTCAGACGGTTTCCAGGCGTTTCAGCGTTTCAGGCCGTTTCAAGGCTTTTCCAAACGTTTCAGGCGTTTCAGACGTTTCAGGCGTTTCAAACGTTTCAGGCGTTTCAGGACGTTTCAAACGTTTTCAGGCGTTCAGACGTTTCAGGCGTTTTCAGGCAGGCGTTTCAGGCGTTTTCAAGACGTTTCACAAAACGTTTCAGGCGTTCAGACGTTTCAGGCGTTTTCAGGCGTTTCAGGCGTTTCAGGCGTTCAAGACGTTTCAAACGTTTCAGGCGTTTCAGACAGTTTCAGGCGTTTCAGGCGTTTTCAGAACGTTTCAGAACGTTTCAAGGCGTTTCAGGCGTTCAAACGTTTCAGGCGTTTCAGACGTTTCAGACGTTTTCAGGCGTTCAAACGTTTCACAGGGCGTTTCAAACGTTCAGGGCGTTTCAGACGTTTCAGACGTTTTTCAGGCGTTTCAGAACGTTTCAGGCGTTTCAAGACGTTACAGCGTTTCAGACGTTTCAGGCGTTCAGACGTTTCAAACGTTTCAGGCGTTTCAGGCGTTTCAAAAACTTGTTTCCAGGCGTTTCAGGCGTTTCAGGCCGTTTCAGACGTTTCAGACGTTTCAAGGGCGTTTCAGGCCGTTATCAGAAATTTTCAGTGTCTGTCTATATGTTATTGTCTTATTGTACGTTTCAGCGCGTTTCAGACGTTTCAAGGCGTTTCAAGGCGTTTCAGAAATTTCAGGCGTTTTCATGACGTTTCAGACGTTTCAGGCGTTTCAAGCGCCTTCTATTGTCGTTTCAGACATTTCAGGGCGTTTTCAGACGTTTCTAGGCGTTTCAGGGCGTTTCAGGCGTTTCAGAAATTTCAGGCGTTTCAAGACGTTTCAGCGTTTGACAGTATCAGACGTTTCAGGCGTTTCAGGCCGTTTCAGACGTTTCAGGCGTTTCAGACGTTTCAGGCGTTTCAGACGTTTCAGGCGTTTTAGGCGTTTAACGTTTCAGGCGTTTCAGACGTTTCAGACGTTTCAGGCGTTTCAGGGCGTTTCAGGCGTTTCAAAAATTTCAGGCGTTTTCAGACTTTCAGAACGTTCAAGGCGGTTTCAGACGTTTCAAGGCGTTTCAGACGTTTCAGGCGTTTCAGACGTTTCAGGCGTTTCAGACGTTTCAGGCGTTTCAAGGCGTTCAACGTCAGGCGTTTCAGGCGTTCAAACGTTTCAGAACGTTTCAGACGTTTCAAACGTTTCAGGCGTTTCAAAACGTTTCAGGGCGTTTCACGTTTAAAGACGTTTCAGACGTTTAAACGTTTACAGACGTTTCACGTTTCAGGCGTTTCAGGCGTTCCAGGCGTATTCAGCGCGTTTCAGGGTTTCAGGCGTTTTTCAGGCGTTCAGACGTTTCAAACGTTTCAGGCGTTTTCAGGCGTTTCAGACGTTCAAACGTTTTCAGACGTTTCAGACGTTCAAAACGTTTCAGGCTTTCAGACGTTTCAGACGTTTCAGACGTTTCAGACGTTTCAGGCGTTTCAGACGTTTCAGACGTTTCAGGCGTTTCAGACGTTTCAGACGGTTTCAGGCTGTTTCAGGCGTTTCAGACGTTTTCAACGTTTCAGACGTTTCAGGGTTTTCAGGCGTTTTCAACGTTTCAGACGTTCGACGTGTCAGACGTTTCAACGTTAGGCGTTTCCAACGTTTAAGACGTTTAGACGTTTCAAACGTTTAAGACGTTTCAAAACGTTTTCAGACTTTCAGGCGTTTTAGGCGTTTCATACGTTTCAGACGTTTCAGGCTTTTAGGCGTATTCAAAACGTTTCAGGTGTTTCAGGCGTTTTCAGAGCGTTTCAGACGTGCTCAGACGTTTCCAGACGTGTCAGACGGTTCAGCGTTTCATACGTTTCAAACGTTTAAGACGTTTCAGGCGTTTCAAACGTTAAGACGTTTCAGACGTGTCAGCCGTTTGCAGTACGTGTCAGACTTTCAGGCGTTTCAGACGTTTTCAACGTTTAAGACGTTCAGGCGTTCAAAACGTTTAAGACGTTTCAGACGTTCAGGCGTTTCAGGCGTATTCAGCGTTTCAGACGTTTTAGGCGTTTCAAGACGTTTCAACGTTTTAAGACGTTTCAGACGTTTTCCAGCGTTTAGCGTTTCAGCTTCAGGGCGGTTTCAAACGTTTCAAGGGCGTTTCAAAACGTTAAGACGTTCTGACGTTTCAGACGTTTCAGACGTTTCAGGCGTTTCAGGATTTCAGCACGTTTCAAGGCGTTTCAGGCATTTCAGACGTTTCAGGCGTTCCAGGCGTTTCAGACGTTTTCAGGCGTTTCAGGCATTTCAGACGTTTCAGGCGTTTATAAGACGTTTCAGACGTTTTCAGGCGTTTCAGGGCGTTTCAAACGTTTCGGCGTTTCAAACGTTTAAGACGTTTACAAACGTTTAAGACGGTTTCCGACGTTTCAGACGTTCAGACGTTTCAGGCGTTTCAGGAGTTTTCAAACGTTTCAGTCGTTTCAAACGTTTATAAGTCGTGTTCAAACGTTAAGACGTCTTTCAGCGTTTTCAGAGTTTCCAGACGTTTCAGCGCGTTTCAGACGTTTCAGGCGTTTCAAACGTTTAGACGTTTCAACGTTAAGACGTTCAAACGGTAGACGTTTCAGGGCCGTTTCAGACGTTTCAGAACGTTTCAAGGCGTTTCAGAACGTTTCAGGCGTTTCAAACGTTTCAGGACGTTTCAGACGTTTCAGAGTTTCAACGTCAGACGTTTTTCGACGTTTTCAGGCGTTTCAGACGTTTCCAGGGGTTTCGACGTTCAAACGTTTCAGGCGTTTCAGACGTTTCAGGCGTTTCAGACGTTTCGAGTTTCAGGCGTTTCAACGTTTCAGAACGTTTCAGGCGTTTCAAACGGTTTCAGCGTTTCAAACGTTTCAACGTTCAGGCGTTTCAGACGTTTCAGGCGGTTCAGGCGTTTAAGGCGTTTCAGGCGTTTCAATCGTTTCAAGGCGTTTATCAGGCGTTTCAGGCTGTTTTCGGCGTTTCAGGGTTTTCATGCGTTCAGACGTTTCCAGACGTTCAGGCGTTTCAGGCGTTTCAGGCGTTCCAGGCGTTTCAGGCGTTTCAGCGTTTCAGGGCGTTTCAGGCTCTTTCCAGGCTGTTTCAGGACGTTTCAGGCGTTTCAGCGTTTCAGCGTTTCAGACGCTTTTTAGACGTTTAGACGTTTCAGGCGTTTCAGGCGTTTTAGGCGTTTCAGGTCGTTTCAGACGTTTCAAACGTTCAGGATGTTCCAGATTGTTCCTCATGACTCTTTGTTTTGCTCTTGTTTCACAGCCTGCTCTTTGGTACGTCTCCTCTGAACCTCCCACACATCACTCACTGAGAAGCTGCGGGACAGGACGCACCTCTGGACCCACGCTTTACCAAAGCAGAGTTTCCTCCTCTGTGAAACGTCTCCCTCCTCTGCGTCTCCTCCCCTTGAAAGCGTCCTCCTCCTCTGCGTCTCCTCCTCCTCGCGTCTCCTCCTCCCTGCGTCTTCCCTCCTCCTTCTTGCGTCTCCTCCTCTGCGTCTCCTCCTCTGCGTCTCCTCCTCCTTCTGCGTCTCCTCCTCTCTGACGTCTCCTCCGTTCCTCTGCGTCTCCTTCCTCTGCGTTCCTCCTCTGCGTCTCCTTCTCCTGCGTCTCTCCTCTTGCGTCTCCTCCACTGCGTCTCCTTTCCTCTATGCGGTCTCCTCTTCTCGTCTCCTCTCTGCGTCTCCTCCTCTGTATGCTCTCCTCCTCTCGCCTCCTCCTCTGCGTCTCCTCCTCTCGCGTCTTCCTCCTCCTCTGCTGTCTCCTCTTCTGCCCTCCTCCTCTTGCGTCTCTCCTCTGCCCTCCTTCCTCGCGTCTCCTCCGCTGTGAAAGCGTCTCCTCCTCCCTGCGTCTCCTCTCTGTACAGCCGCTCCTCCTGTCTCCTCAGGGCCGTGAGGAGTGCCCCGCTGTCCCCACCGGAGTGGTTCGTTGGCGTTGGACATGTCTGAGGACGTGTCTCCCGATGGCGTTTGGAGAGACAGCGTTCGGCCGTTGTTGTCCCCGTGTTGTCCTCCATGTTCCATCACTGAGTCTCATAACTGTCCCCGCGGCGGCCGGGTCTCGCGTGTCGGGTTCAGCGCCCGCTCAAGTACCTGATCCGCTTCCGACGACTACAGGAGCCAAAGCCAGCTCCTCCACGCCGTCAGGAACATCGCCCTGGAGGGACGTCCAGCAGAGAGCACCTGGGGGCCGCCATGAGGTACGAGGGGCTGGGGGACACCTGTCCGCCATGAGGTACGACAGGGCGGGGGGCACCTGGGTGGCCGCCTATGGGTACGAGGGGCGGGCACCTGGGGGCCGGCCGATTGAGGTACGACGCGAGGGCGGGGGGAGGAACTGGGGGCCGCCATGAGGCACGAGAGCGGGGCGGTGGCACTGGGGGCCGCCATGAGGTACGAGAGGGCGGGGGGGAGCCACCCTGGGGGCCGCCATGAGGCACGAGAGGGCAGGGTGGAGGGACCTGGGGGCCGCCACTGAGGCACGAAGAGGGCGGGGGGAGGCAACCTGGTGGCTGCCATTGAGGTACGAGAAGGCGGGGCGGGGGCACCTGGGGCCGCCATGAGGCACGAGAGGGTGGGGCAGGGACCTGGGGTCTGCCGATGAGGCCAGGAGGCGGTGGGCACCTGGGGGCCGCCATGAGGTACGAGAGGCGGGCGGCACCTGGGTGCGCCGCCATGAGGCACGAGAGAGGGGAAGAGCCGGGCGGGGAGGCCACCTGGGGCCGCCCCATGAGGTACGAGGGAGGGCAGGGGGGAGGGGCACTGGGGGGCTGCCATGAGGCACGAAAGAGGGCGGGTTTCTCTCGCTTTGACACCGCGTTTGTCTCGCTTCGGCCCGGTCCAGTTCGTTGGCGGAACGTGCTGAAGCGTAGTCCGCTCAGTGGCGGCCCTCGTTTGTAGAAGTTGGCCGGGCTTGTTCGTGTTGCCGGTAGGGCGGACGCAAAGGACGGGGCGGATTTCTGGTCACGCCGTGATGGAGCTGCGGCCGCTGGGGGTGGGTGCCCCGCTGTGGCCGCGCTGGCGGAGCCTGAGGTGGAGCGGGCGCTGCAGGGTGGGACGACTCCGGGAACGCCATGTTGTTTCTCTTATTGACTGAACATCTGGGGACGATCCAAAGACTGCCATTCTGCTCACGGTTAGAACCAGAACCAGAACCAGAACCCCAAACAAAACCAGACACCAAAACAGAACCAGACACTAAACAGAACCAGACACTAAAACAGAACCACGAGACTAAAACAGAACCCGGAAACAGACCCAGACACTAAAACAGACCAGACGACTAAAACAGAACCAGATACTAAAACTGAACCGGACACCAAAACAAGAGACCAGCACACCACAAACCAGAACCCGAACCCCAAAACAGAACCCTGAAACAGACCACGACACTAATAAACAGAACCAGGCACACAAACAGGAACCCGAACCCAAAACAACCCGAAACGAAACGCTGAAACAGAACCAGACACTAAAAAGATGAACCCGAACCCAAAACAGAAACCTGAAACAGAACCAGGACATAAAACAGAACTAGACACTTAAACAGAACCAGGAACACCAAAACAGGAACCCGAACCCCAAACAGAACCTGATACTGTAAAAAGAACCAGACACCAAAACAGAACCAGACACCTGAAACACAGAACCAGACACTAAAAAACTAAAACAGAACCAGACACTAAACAAACCTGATTACTAAAACAGAACCAGAACCCAAACAGAACCAGACACTAAAACAGAACTAGACACGTAAACAGACCAGACACAAACAGAACCCAGACACTAACAACCAGAAACCCAGACACCAAAAACGAACCAGGACACAAATACCAGAACACAGACCGTAAACAGAAACCAGGACACTAAACAAGAACCAGGACACGCAAAACAGACCAGAACAACCATAAAATGAACCAAACACGTAAAATAAACCAGCCATAAAACAGAAACCTGAAATACGTAAAACAGAACACAGCACATAAAACAGAACCTGATACTAAAACAGAACCAGACACTAAAACAGACCAGAACACAAAATAGACAGACACTAAATAGAACCAGGACACTAAACAGAACCAGACACTCAAAACAGAACCTCTAATCTACCAGACACCAGACACTAAAAGCAGCCCTGATACTAAAACAAGGAAACCCGACTACTAATAAGAACCGATACACTTTAAAAATTAAGAACCAGACACTAAAATAAGAACAGACACTAAAATAGAACCAGCACTAAAACAGAACCTGATACTAAACCAGAACCAGAGAAACACAAACACACAGACCAAAGACATTAACAATAGAACCAGCACAACTAGCTACAAATAAGGAACCACGACACTTAATAATAAGAAACCAGACACTAAAACATGAACCAGACACTTTTAAAACAGAACTAGACACACCAACAGAACCAGACACTAAGAAACAGAACCAGACACTTAAACCGTGGAACACAAACTGTAATAGAACCAGGACACTAAAAAACAGAACTAGATACTAAAACAGAACCCAGACGACTAAAACAGAACCTGATACCCTACACGAACAGAACTCAGCACAAAACAGAACCTGATACTAAAACAGAACCAATGACAACAATAACAGAACCAGGACACTTAAAAAAGAACCAGGACACTAAAATAGAACCAGCCACTAAAAACACAACAGACACTTAAACAAAAGCAGAACAGATTACTAAAACAGAACCAGACTACCAAAACAGGAACCAGACACAAACCAGATACAGGACACTAAAAATAGACCAGACCGACTAAAATAAGAACCAGCACCACTAAAACAGAACCTGTATACTAAAACAGAACCAGCCACTAAAACATGAACCTTATACTAAAAACAGAACCAGGACACAAAACAGGAACCGAACACTAAAATAGAAGAGAAACCAGAACACAAAAATAAACCACACACAAAGACAGAACCAGACATTCTTAAAACAGAACCTGAATACTAAACAGAACCAGGGACCACTAAAACAGAACCTTGATACTAAAAACAAACCCGACCACCTAAAATAGAACCAGACACTAAAATAGAAACCAGAAACTAAAATAGAAGCCACGACCACTAAATAGAACCAGCCATAAACTACGAACCTGATTACTCAAAGAAACAGAACCAGGATCAACAAAACGAACCAGACACTAAATAGAGCCAGACACTAAATAGAACCAGAAGCACTAAAATAAGAACCAAGACACTAAAACAGAACCAGAACACTAAAACAGAACCAGACACAAAACAGAATCCAGACACTAAAACAGAACCAGACACTAAAAACAGAACCAGACACCAAAAGAGAACAGACACTAAGATACTTAGAACCAACCACTAAAACCAGACCAGAAACTAGATACCTAAAACAGAACACCAGACACTAAACTAACCATGTACTAACACTAAAACAGAACCAGACACTAAAACAGAACCGACACTAAAACAAGAAACCAGATACTAAAACAGAACCAGACACTAAAACAGAACCAGACACTTAAAATAGAACCAGCCACTAAAAACAGAAAACCAGACATCTAAACAGGAACCAGATACTAAAACAGAACCAGGACACCAAACCGAACCCAGACACCCAAAACAGAAACCGAAACAGAACCTAAACAGAACCAGACACTAAAATAGAACATGATACTAAAACAGAACCAGACACTGAAACAGAACCAGACACTGAAACAAGAACCAGACACTGAAGACCAGTGATCTAGAAGCAAAAAAACGAAACACAGAACACGGTAATAAACAGAACCAACCACTTTAAAACTGAGAACCAGACGAGCCAAAGAAAACAGTAACAGAACTAGACACTAAAACAGAACCAGACACTAAAAACAGAACCAGACGCGAAACAGAAACCAGACAGCTAAAACAGAACCAGACACTGAAAAGCAGAACAGACAACAAAACAGAACCAAGACACATTAAACAAGGAACCAGATTACTGAAAACAGAACCAAGCACCAAAACAGAAGCCCATGAACACTGAAACACCTAGACACCATAAACAGAACTAGACACTTTAAAACAGAACTCAGACACATAAAAACAGAACCACTGATACTAAAACAGACCACAGGACTTAAACAGAACGCAGACCTCACTAAAACAGAACCACGACGCTAAAACAGAACTAGACACTAAAACAAGAACCAGACACTTAAAAACAGAACCAGAACATCTAATAAAAAGAACCCTGAACCCAAAACAAACCTGAAACAGAACCAGACACTAAAACAGAACTAGACACTAAAACAGAACCTAATACTACAACAGAACGACTAAACAAAAACCCAGACACCAAAACAGAACCAGGACTACCGTACAACAGAACATGAATCACTAAGGAAAACAGAACCAGACAACCACAAAGCAGAACCAGACACTAAAATAGAACATGATACTAAAACAGAACCAGACACTGAAACAGAACCAGACACTGAAACAAGAACCAGACACTGAAAAACAGAATGCTTAGAACACTGAGAACAGAACTAGACACAAATACAGAAACCAGAGACTTAAAACAGTAAACCTGACACCAAACAAGAAACGCAGAGATCCTAGATAAACAGAACCAGACACATAAACAGAACCAGACACTAAAACAGAACCAGGACACTAATAACAAGAACCAGACACTAAAACAGAACCCGAACCAAAACGAACCAGACACTAAAACAGAACCGATACTAAAACAGAACCAGATACTAAAACAGAACTAGACACTAAAACAGAACCAGACACTGAAAACAGAACCAGATAACTAAAACAGAAAACCTTGACACCCAAAAACAGAACCAGAGACTAAAACAGAACACCGAACCCAAACAACCCGAAACAGAACCAGATACTAAAAAACAAGAACTGACACTAAACAGAAACCCAGCACTTAAACAGAACCAGAACCAAAACAGAACCAGACCCAAAACAGAACCAGACACAAACAGAACCAGACACTTAAAACAGAACCACACTAAAATAGAACCTGATTACTAAAACAGAACCAGACACCAAAACAGAACCAGGACCACTAAAAATAGAACCAGCCACTACTAAAACAGAACCTGATACTAAAACAGAACCAGACAAAAAACAGAACCCAGACACTAAAATTAGAACCAAGACACTAAAAATAGAACCAGACCACTTAAACAGAGAACCAGACACTAAATAGAACCAGACACTAAACAGAATAGACACTAAAAACAGAACTAGACACTAAAACCGAACCTGATACTAAAAACACAACCAGACACTAAAACAAAACCAGACACTAAATAGAACCAGACACTAAATAGAACCGACACTAAAACAGAACCAGACACTAAACAAAACCTGATACTAAACACAACCAGACACTAAAACAGGAACCAGACACTTTAAAACAGAACTAAGACACTAAAACAGGAAACCAGACACTAAACAGAACCAGACACCGAAACAGAACCAAGACACTAAACGAACCAGACACTGAAACAGAACCGACACTAAAACAGAACCAGACACTAAAACGAACCAGACACTAAAAATAGAACCAAGACACTAAACAGAACAGACCACTAAAAACAGAACCAGACACTAAATAGAACCAGCACTAAAACAGAACCAGACACTAACAATAGAACCAGACACTAAACAGAACAGATACCTAAAACAGAACAGACACAAAACAGAACCTGATTACTAAAACAGAAACCCGGACACTAAAATAGAACCAGACACTAAAAAAGAACCAGACACTAAAATAGAACCAGCCACTTAAAACAGGAACCTGATACTAAAAACGAACCAGACAACAAACAAACCAGCCACTAAACGACCCTGATTACTAAAAATAGAACCAGCACAAAATAGAACCAGCCACTAAAACAGAAACCCTGATACTAAAACAGAACCAGACAACAAAACAGGAACCAGACACTAAAAAAGAACCAGACACTAAAACAGAAAACCAGCCACTAAAAACAGAACCAGATACTAAACAGAACCAACACCAAAACAGAACCAGACACCAAACAGAACCAGATACTAAAACAGAACCAGACACCAAAAACAGAGAACCAGACACCCAAAACAGAACCAGACACTGTAAAATAGAACCAGCCACTAAAACAGAACCTGATACTAAAACAGAACCAGAACAACAACAAACAGAATCCTGATACTAAAACGAACCAGAGACTAAACAGAACCTGACACCAAACAGAACCAGACATAAAAACAGAACCCGAAACCCAAAACAACCCGAAACAGAACCAGATACTAAAAACGAACCAGAACTTAAAACAGAACCAGATTTACTAAACGAACCAGACACTGAAACAGAACCAGATCACTAAAACCAGAACCGGATACTAAAACAGAAACAGACACCAAAACGAACCAGACACTAAAACAGAACCGATACTAAAACAGAACCAGATACTAAAACAGAACTAGACACTAAAACAGAACCAGACACCTAACAACAGAACCAGATCTAAACAGACCAGACACCAAAAACAGACCAGACACTAAAACCAGAACCAGACACCAACAGAACCAGACCCAAACAGATACCAGATACTAAAACAGAAACCAGGACACCAAAAACAAACCAGACACCAAAACAGAACCAGACACGTTAAAATAGAAACCAGCCACTAAAAACGAACCTGATACCTTTAAAACAGGAACCAGACAACAAAACAGACACCTGAACTAAAACTAGAACCACTGAGACTAAAACAGAACCTGACACCAAAAACAGAACCAGACACTAAATAGAACAGGACACTAAAACAAGAACTAGATACTTAAAACGAACCAGACACTAAAACAAGAACCTGATACTAAAACAGAACCAGACACTAAAACAGAACCAGACACTGAAACAGACCAGAACACTAAAAACCAGAACCGGATACTAAACAGAACCAGACACTAAAATCAAACAGATACTAAAACAGAACCAGGATACTAAAACAGAACCAGCCACTAAAACAGAACCAGATACTAACAGAACCAGACACTAAACAGAACCAGATACTGAACAGAACTAGACACTAAAAAAGAAACCAGACACTAAATAGAACCAGCCACTTAAAACAGAAACCCCGAACCCAAAACAACCCGAACAGAACCAGATACTAAAACAGGAACCAGAGACTAAACAGAACTGACACCAAAAACAGAACCAAGACACTAAACAGAACCCGAACCCAAAACAACCCGAACAGAACCAGACACTAAAACAGAACCAGATACTGAAACAGAACTAGACACTAAAAAAAGAACCAGACACTAAAATAGACGACATACAACCTGATACTAAAACGATACAGAAGAACATACGAACCTGACACCAACAGAACCAGCACTTAAAACGAACCAGACACTAAAACAGAACCGATACTAAAACAGAACCAGATACTAAAACAGAACTAGACACTAAAACAGAACCAGACACTAAAACAGAACCGGATACTAAAACGAAACCAGACATTCAAAACAGAACCAGACAACTAAACAGGAACCAGATACTAAAACAGAACCAGACACTAAAACAGAACCAGATACTAAACAGAACCAAGACACCAAAAACAGAACCAGACACTAAAACAGAACCAGATACTTAAAACAGAGAAACTAGAACTAAAACCGGAACCAGACCACTAAAACAAGAACTAGATACTAAACAGAACCAGACACTTAAAAGAACCAGAACACTGAAAACAGAACCCGAACCCGAAACAGAACCAGACACTTAAAACAGAACCAGGACACTAAAACAGAACCAGATACTAAAACAGAACCAGACACTAAAACAGAACCAGACACCAAAACAGAACCAAGACACCAAAACAGAAACCAACACTTAAAACAGCGAACCAGACACTGAAACAGAAACCAGACAAACAAAACAGAACCAGACACGAAAACCAGAACCAGATACTAAAAACAGAACCAGACACCAAAACAGACCAGACACTTGAAACAGAACTAGACACTAAAACAAACTAGGACACTAAAAATCAGAACCAGGACTAAAACATACCTGGACACCAAATAGAACAGGACACTAAAACAAGAACTAGATACTTAAAACGAACCAGACACTAAAACAAGAACCTGATACTAAAACAGAACCAGACACTAAAACAGAACCTGATACCACAAACAGAACCCAGACACTAACAACGAACCAGATACTTAAAACAGAACCAGACACCAAAACAGAACCAGATTACTTAAACAGAAACCAGATACTAAAACAGAACCAGACCACCAAACAGAACCGCAGACACTAAAACAGAACAGAACACTAAACAGAACCAGACACAAACAGAACCAGACACTAAAAATAGAACCAGACACTAAAACAGAACCCAGATACTTAACAGACCAGACACTGAAACAGAACCAGACAACAAAAACAGAACCAGACACTAAAACGGAAACCAGATTACTAAAACAGAAACCAGACACCAAAACAGAACCAGACACTGAAACAGAACTAGACACTAAAACAGAACTTAGACCTAAAACAGAACCAGAGACTAAAACAGACCTGACACCAAAACAGAACCAGACACCAAAAACAGAACCAGACCACCAAACAGAACCGCAGACACTAAAACAGAACAGAACACTAAACAGAACCAGACACAAACAGAACCAGACACTAAAACAGAACCAGATACTTAAAACAGAACCAGACACTAAAAAACAGAACTAGACACTAAACAGAACCAGACACCAAACAGAACCAGACACCAAAACAGAACCAGACACTTTAAAACAGAACCAGATACTAAAACAGAACCAGATTACTAAAACAGAACTAGACACTAAACGAACCAGACACCAAAACAGAACCAGACACTTAAAACGAACCAGACACTGAAACAGAACCAGACACCAAAAAGAAACCAGACACTAAAACAGAACCAGACCACTAAAACAGAACCCAGAAGACACTAAAAACAGAACCAGATACAAAACAGAACCTGATACTAAAACAGAACCAGAACCCAAAACAGAACCCGAAACAGAACCTAAACAGAACCAGACACTAAACAGAACAGACACCAAAACAGAACCAGTACCACTGAAACAGAACTAGACACTAAAACAGAACTTAAGACACTAAAACAGAACCAGAGACTAAAACAGAAACCTGACACCAAAACAGAACCAGACACCTAAAAACAGAACCAGACACTAAAACAGAACCAGACACTAAAACAGAAACCAGGACACTAAAATAGAACCAGACACTAAATTAGAACCAGACACTAAAACAGAACCAGACACTAAAACAGAACTAGACACTAAAACAGAACCAGACACCAAAACAGAGACCAGACACTAAACAAAACAGAAACTAACAGAACAGACACTAAACAAAGAACCCTGAACCCAAAACAAACCTGAAACAGAACCAGACACTAAAAC
>VHKM01000844.1:0-82486 GCA_007210695.1 Neogobius melanostomus
TCAACAACCTCCCTCTTCTGTGATGGAAAGTAACGACGCTAAAAACGTCAAACACAAATACAAATATAAACTTTTACATGAAAACAAGCAGCAGCCTCCCTCTCTCTTGGCACAGCTTCATTTCACATTGTTTTACTGGATGCTTTTGTACGTCTTTGTCGTGTTTGTAAGGTTTGTCGCTGTTATTTATATAAAAAACTCAGGACAAAATACATAAATAAATGTAGTTTTTGACTGTGAGGGAGGGGTTAATGAGACTCACAGTGAGGAGCAGCATCTCGAGTTCGAGTCCCGTTCAGCTCTTGTCCCTCAGCATCAACGCACCAGCACTCAACACCATCATCATTAACACCATCAGGACCAGGAACAGCTGGAACAGCAGGAACAGCAGGAACAGCTGGAACAGCAGGAACAGCAGGAACAGCTGGAACTGCACACTGAACCGGACTGAAACACAGACACAGGTCAGAGACTACATTTTAGGAAAAGGTTTGTAAAGCTTTGAAAAAGTTTTGGGAAATGGAGATGAAACGACAATTTGTCAAATAAATCTTTGAATCAGTGACTAATTAAACATGTTTTGTGAAGATAATTGTTTTGTTTCTAGGTTAAAGTTTATAAGTTAAGACCAATTTGGGCCAAAAAGTGTCTCGTCTCTTTCCTCATGTTTGTCTTTAACAAACACATCCAGTGGCGGACTGGCACCAAAAAGAGGCCCTGGCAATTTTAGCAGAGAGGCCACATTTGGCGGCCGCATCTCCGCTTTATTTATTTATTTAGCCTTTTTATATGGTTGTGCGCCACAAGTTGTGATGAGCGGCGAGCGAGCCGTTGGTGTGCTGCCGCTTGCAGCCATTGCGCCAATAGGCGGCTGTTTCCTCGCTTAATTAGCCTATTTATTTGTTTGTGATGCGGCCACAACAAGTGATGAGACCAGGCGGCCGCAGTGGCATTTGCCCACATTGCCCAATGGCCAGTCCGTCACTGAACACATCGTTACATTTATTCACTCCCGGCTTTAACAGACTGAACCTTTGTGACGAGTGTCATCTAATCCTCATTCCCTCCTGGTGTGGCTCTGGCGGACAGAAGTGCGTTGCTCAAGGGCAGTACCTGAAGTGTCCGTCGACGGTGCAGTGAAGACCAGGACTGGACTCTCGTCGACTCTCGCAGGAACCGGCCTCGTCCAGCTGGTATCCTGCAGGAACACGGGATCATTATTATTTAAAGTGCAGACAATCCAACGGAACAGACGAACCTCTTAACCCCCGCCTTTACCGAGCGCATTTTCTCCAGTTCAGCTTTACCCAAATCTAGAAGCCAGGGCCTCATTGGAAACGTAAAACAAAACAGAAACAGGTCTTTTTCCTCGTGTTCTAGTCACTTTTTCAAGTTCTTTTCACCTCATTTTTACCCGTTTCTTGTTGCTCTTTTGCCACTTATTTGATGCTATTTTCAAGGAGCTTTTAGATTTGGGTAAAGCCAAACTAGAGAAACTGTGCTCGGTTCAGGTGGGGGTTAAGAGGTTAAACACCGCTGCTAACAATAAGCTCTTGAGGTCCAGGCCAGATTATTGTATCAAAATCATTCAATCAAGATAATATTGGAATAAATATAAATATATTCTTAACCCCTTAACCAATAACATTTTACATTTGGTTAAAAGTGAAGTGGAAACAAAAAGCTTGGTTAAGGCAGGGCTTAAGGGATTTTAACTCATAGAGCTGTAACTGTTAATATACATGTTTTACTGTTTGAGAAAAATTGGAAAATGGTGAGTAAGAAAGTAAAGCAGTGATCTGGCTAAACCGAAACCGAAATATGAAGAAAAGGGTTTGGAAATAACTTCGTCTTTATAGTCACAGGGGTTTCCCGCTCGCTCTGATCCGAGGAGCGAGAGGAAAGAAGCTCAACCCGAGGCTCAGGTCACATACATTTCACGTATGGCGCCACGTGCTCAGTTTGTAATGTCCTGCTTTAAATAGTTGTTAAAGCAGGACCCCGGCTTTAATGTTTGGAACATTTGCTTGAGTTCATTGTGATTGTGGATGACAGACATTTTAGTACGTGCCATATTCACAGCGTGCTGCCAGATGCTCGGGAGGAACGGTCTACGCCGATTGGTCATTCAAACTGATGACGTCTCCCTGCAGTGTTTCTGTGTGACAGCTGACTCTGGGAATGAAACAGACTTGTTCTTTTGTTGAAGAAGTCTAAGCTGAATCATAGAGATGTTTGCTTAAAATATATCTATGATTCGTGGGTTGTGGGGGCAGCTGTTGGAGCTGCTCCAGCCCCTATAGCGCCCCCTGCAGGTGGTGGGTCCACAGAAGGACGGCCTCATGGTTCTAACCGGGCCTGTTGGTCTCTCATAAGGGGCTTCTGAACCGCTCTTTGTCTGACCCGTCACCTAGGACCTGTTTGCCCTGGGAGACCCTACCAGGGGCACCAAGCCCCCGACAACAGAGCTCCAGGATCATTCAGGTCAAACCCTCCACCACGTTAAGTGGAGGCTCCAGGATCATTCAGGTCAAACCCTCCACCACGTTAAGGTGGAGGCTCTAGGAGGGGATGCACAGGGGATGCTTACCTGAGGGGCGGAGTCTTACCTGAGGGGCGGAGGCTTACCTGAGGGGCGGAGTCTTACCTGAGGGGCGGGCCCACAGGGGGCGGCGCAGAGCAGGATCCAGGTGAGGGTCAGCGTGAGCTCCATGGCTGAGTCTGAGTCTAACCCAGAGACTGAACTCTTTATAAAGACACAAACCGCTGAGTCACACTGAGTCCACAGGGTTCTCACGGCGCGGAACCGAGGGCCCTCAACGCCGCGCTGTGATTGGACGAGCACAAGGGTCCTGATTGGGCGAGAGGTGCTTGTGCTTTTCCACAGAGAAAATGCAGACTCAGGAGTTTCTTGTTGGTTTAAGGAGAAACTTTTCTGACGACTGGACGTGGCTCACGGATCACAGATCAGAGTCTGTTCATATATTAAAGTCTGCGTCACTAAACATGAAGACTCTCAGTTCCACTAAAGTCTGGCTCATGAACCTGAGAGTCTTGATCTAAAGTTTAAAAGTGAAAAGATCTAAAACTATTGGCTCTTTAATCCTGTCATGTGGATTTGGTGAAGGAGAAACTTCAGTTCATTTAAAGTTTCAACAACATTAAAGACGTTTGAGAAAGAGTTGATCTTATTTATCGCTAAAGTTTGAGCCAATGCAAAAGGTTACAGTTTACAATAAAGTGTATTTATAAGTGCTTTAATTGTACAATGACATTGTGTTCAGGTGTTAGTCCTGAGCTGCTGTGGTCGACCTGAGCAGAATGTCTTTGGAGGAACTGCCTTCAGTTTCCTCTGATCCTCTGAAACGGTGCAGCGCCTCCTGGGTTTAGTTTAGTGTACTGGGTTTGTTAGTATATTTAACCCATATTTGTTAAATATACTAAGAATACACTTACTTTAAGATACTTATGAGCACTTTAAAAGTATACTTGAAGTAAAGTCCATATATTTAAGTAAACCTCTAGTAGAACATGAGGTACTTGAAGTACCGGTTGTTGTGGGGCTGCCGGGGCGCAGTTACCGCACCCCGGCCACAGGAGGAGAGACACGGAGGGACTTTTAGATGCCACCAAAAAGGTCTCCAACCGCCGCGATGGAGGAAGAACTGGAGGGAATAAAAATGGCATTGCAATCCTTGACTGCCCAAATGGATAAAGTATCTAAGCAACAACAGACTATTGTGAACCTTGTGGAGGAAGTCAAGGTCCTAAGAAAACTAAATGACGAAAAAGACTGTAAGATCATAGCGCTGGAAAGGCGAGTAGCAGACTTGGAGCAGTACTCAAGATTAAATGACATCATTGTCACTGGTTTGGACATTAAACCCAGAAGTTACGCTAGAGCTCTGTCCTCAGGAAACGTTGAGCACAATGAACAGGACTGGGAGTCAACGGAGCAGCAGGTGATTAGATACATGCAAAGCAAAGGAATTACCATGGCAACACAGGACATAGAGGCCTGTCACCCGTTGCCCAGAAAGGACAAACAGATGAAATTAGTGATAATAATCCGGTTCACCAACAGAAAACGGAAAGTAGAGGTGCTCAAACAAGGAAGAAAGCTCAAGGGACGTATGTTTACATGAATGAGCATCTAACCAAAAAAAACGCGGACATCGCAAGACAAGCTCGTGCACTGAGGAAACAAGAAAAGATACAGTCAACCTGGACGACAAACTGTGAAGTGTTTATCAAACTCAAAGGAACTCCGAAGAAGGCAAGGTAATATGGATCAGGGAGGAAGGAGATCTGGACAACTATAAGTAACTGTAAGGTAATGCAAAGTAACTTTTTTTCACTCATGAACAACATGTCCAGTGATGCTTCTTTATCCGAAAATGAAGATGAGGACACAAGTTTGGTACAAGAATTTGACACATTTACTTATGAAAACTATGAGTTGCTAACAGGTTTGCATGACATCGATCCAGCTATTCAGTTTTATAACAATCTGACCAAAAAATGTACGTATTTTCAAGATCAACAAATGTCTTTATTGGAAAATGTGGAAGATACTTTGTCAATTATACACTTTAATAGTCGGAGCCTACAGGCCAACTTTGACAATATAAAGGAATATCTTGATAACTTTAGCTTTACTTTTAATGTTATAGCTATTTCGGAGACATTGTTAAATAGTGATTCCAATTTTAATTTAACACTTGAGGGTTACGCCTCCACCAAAAATGGTGGAGGCGTTGCACTCTATGTGGATAAAAAACTTCAAATACAGGTCGTGGAGCACATGAGTGTAGCAATTGAGCAAGTAATGGAGTGCATAACTGTGGAGATTGTTTTTGAGAAAAGAAAAAATATACTGTTATCTTGTGTATAAAGAGCTCCTGGAATAGATTTACAAGTATTTACAGAGTGCATGGAAAATATGTATGTGGACCAAACGAAGGAGATCATTTTTGTGGTGACACTAATATTGACTTATTGAAACATAAGAGTCATGGACCAACAGAACATTTTTGAATGCGATGTACAGTAATACCTTGTATCCATTGATTACACTACCTACAAGAATAACAGCTACGACTGCTTCTCTAATTGATAACATATTTACCAACATGTTGGAGAGTGTTCATCAAAGTGGGAATTTAATAAATGACATAAGTGATCACTTACCGATATTTACACTAGTCAAGGTAAAACAGGACTGTTTTGGGAGACTAAACCCAACAAAGTGATAAAATATAGACCCAGGAGTGAAAGTTCAATGAATGCCTTTCAACAAAGCTTATCAAGACAAAGCTGGGATAAAGTTCTTGGTGAAAATGAGGTAGACAATGCATACAATGAATTTCTGCAAATATTTAAATTTCTCTATGATTTACACTGTCCAACAAAAACATACAAAATGAAAGCAAAAAAGGAGGAGAGGCCATGGATAACAAAAGGGATAATGAACGCATGTAAAAAGAAAAATGCTCTGTACAAAACATTTCTTAGGAAAAGAACCTCAGAATCTGAAACAAAATATAAAAGGTATAAAAACAAACTAACCAATATAATGCGAATATCTAAGAAAGAGTACTACACAAATCAGCTTGAGAAAAATAAAAATAGTATGAGAGGCCTATGGAGTACATTAAATAGTGTTATAAGAAGGAACGCGAGAAAAACCCTGTTCCAGATTATATCACACATAATGGAAAAAAAGAAGCCAAACTGGGCAACATTATAAATATGTTTAATGACTATTTTGTAAACATTGGGCCCGAGATGGCAAATCAAATTAATAATTTGGACAATGTAAACGTTCTAGAAAATGTATTGGAAAGCAGAGATTCATTGTGTGCGACTCCTACAGATACAAAAGAAATTATAGATTTAGTTAATCAATGTAAGAGCAAAAATCTAGGACTATAATGAAATTGATATGACTCTTATCAAAAGGGTCATACATGAAATTGTAGTGCCCATAACCCATATCTGTAATCTATCTCTCCAGACTGGGAAATTCCCAAGTCAAATGAAAATTGCAAAAGTTGTGCCCATATTTAAGAATGGTGATAGTCATGAGGTGCCAAATTACAGACCTGTATCGATTCTACCTCAGTTCTCGAAGATCCTTGAAAAACATTTCTCTAATCGTCTTGATAGGTTTATAGAACAATACAATTTACTCAATGAAAGCCAGTATGGTTTTAGGAAAAATAGAGGAACTGCCCTAGCATTAACAGAAGTATTTGAGGATATAACCAACAGTATTGACAAAAAGTTATACTCTGTAGGAATATTTATAGACCTTAAAAAAGCGTTTGACACAATGAACCATCAAATACTACTGCAAAAAATTGAAAAAAATGGCATTCGTGGAGTTGCACTGAACTGGGTCAAATCATACCTCTCAGACCGGAAACAGTACGTTCAACTGGAGGAATGCATGTCTGAAATGCAGAATATTACTTGCGGGGTGCCACAAGGATCGATTTTGGGTCCTATGCTGTTTTTACTATAGTATATAAATGATCTTTGTTATACCTCTTCTAAACTGAAATTCATACTATTTGCTGATGATACAACGATTCTGTGTTCAGAAAGGATTTACAGCTTCTTATGACGGAAATCTCAACAGAAATAAATAAGTTAAAACAATGGTTCGATAATAACAAATTGTCAATGAATATTATGAAAACAAAAATGATGATTTTTGGAAACAAATCAAAGATACTGAAGTAAAACTTAAAATCAATAATATGGAAGTAGAGAGAGTTTACGAATGTAATTTCTGGGTGTGATTTTAAGTCATAATGTAAGCTGGAAACCCCATATAACAAGCATACAATCAAAAATGGCAAAGAGTATATCGGTAATGTACAGAGCTAGACATTTGCTAAAATATAGAGCCCTACATATTATATATAGTTCTTTAATTCTCCATATATCAGCTACTGTGCGGAGGTTTGGGGTAACACTTATAAAACTCATTTAGATCCACTTTATAAACTTCAGAAAAAAGCCATAAGAATCGTCCATAATGTTGGTTTTAGGGACCATACAAATGAGTTGTTCTTAGCATCTCGTATAATGAAAATTGAAGACTTAATTACATTTAAAACTCTTGTTGTAATGTACAAAGCAAGTCGTGATCTTCTCCCCAGGAACATCCAAAAATTGTTCAGCAGTAGAGAAGGAAATTATAATTTAAGAGGAGAATTTGTGATGAGAAAACACTGTGTTCACACCACCCTTAAAAGTATGTGTATCTCCCAAGCAGGAATAACATTGTGGAATGACTTAAATAAAGAGACAAACAGAGCAAAACACTAGGACACTTTAAAAGAACATGTAAAGACATTATGCTAGTGAAGTATCATAATCACTATCATTTTCACAGACAGGCGCACACTCGCGCTTTTTGTTGTTGTTGTGGGGTTTGCCTGGATATGAATATCGAAGTATTATAAAGAAAGTTAAGACTCTATTGTATCATTGAACATTGACTACAGTAAATTTTAGTGTGTTTGGAATTAATTTTGTGTGACCTTAAAGTCAGGTCAGCTTGCTCAAGTTTTTCATGACTATGGACAAAAATAACACGTTTCCAATGTTAATTGTCATAGATTACATATACGTATGTACACTGTACAGATGTATACATGTCATTTTTATTTTATTTTTTACTTAAATTTTCCTTTTCCTGTCCATTTTTAGTGTATGACTATAGGCAGACAGTTTCTATGCCTACATGGTTATACAGAGCTTGTACTTATGGGTATATTTGGTATAGTAGGGTCGAGCGATATTGAAGTGTGTATATTTTTGTATGATCACAATGAAAGAGAGCTGTGCCCTGGTATAAGTCTTAAGTACCATATGGTGTATTTATTTTGTACGACCGTAAATGATAAATCCTTTTTTTTGTTTGACTGTAATTGAAAAATCCTCTGATATTGTAAATGATAAATGACACTTGTACGATCATAAACTATTTATATTTAAGAATAATGCATAAGCTAATGCATGAGCACAGACTCATGTCTTAGTTTCTTGCATGAGTGTATGTGATGTTTTGGATGAGAAATAAGGGGGAGGTTTAGTATAAGTTCTTTGAACTTCTTCCTACTCCTTTTGAGCAAAAGTCTTGTTTTTTTCTGTTTTCAAATGTAAAAAATGTTTGAAAAACTTTCTGCTCAAATGAATAAATAAATGAAAAAAATGAAATGAAAAGTCTTAATTTTGATCTTGTTTGATTCCGTCTGATTTTCAGGCCGTTAAAGACTTATATTATTGTATTAGCGTATGTTTGATAGGGTTAGACTTAGGGTCCCTACACTGTAAAGTTCTGAAGCTCCAGGATCAGAATAATAATATTAATGTGTTGGTTTTATATTGTGCTTTTCTGGACACTCAAAGACATTTCATCCACTCCAGCCACTCTAGTCACAACTGCCCTGAGGCAGTCTGACAGAAGCGAGGCTGTCCATCTACGCCATCGGCCCCTCCCACCACCACTAATTATTTAGTAACATGGGGTAACATGTTACAAAATAATTACACAAATATATTTCTTTTTCAGTAATGAAGGAATACAACATATGTGAGCACAAGTTTGTATTTGTGTTTGACCACAAGTTTTTTTTTTAATTGGTGATTTTCACTTTTTTGCAGTATCGTTCAGTTGAAGTCATGAAGAAGCCTCTCCATGTTAAGCTACCAGTATATTTAAAAGTGTAAACTTTTAGGTTCAAACCACCTTGATTGGAGATTTCAGAGATTGCAGTAGGGCGTGACTTTGTCTATGTGTATTTCAGTGACGTGCGGTCAGGTGAGGCAGGTGAGGCCAGGCCTCACCAGTCATCATGGAAAAAAACAAAAATTAAAAAATACAATAAACTTTATAAAAACAAGTCCCTTCTCTTAAGATTATGGGATTTCCTATGATTTTAATCAATCTCGTGGTTAAAAATGTCCAAATGTTTATCAGTTGTCGATATCGTATAAAGAGGGCGGAGCCAGCGTCCCGCACACACTTGAGCTCGGCTCATTGGCTCAGCGCTCTCTCCCATTCGGGGCTTTGTTCGCCCCCTAAAAGTAAAATACGTTTGTAAATGGGTTTTGTTGGGCGCGTTGGTTTTCTATCACCTGGATAAAGAATCAGGCATAAGAACGACTTGTTTCACCTGTTCATTTGACTTTAAATCACGTTTTGATAGTCCCGAAGTGAGGCTCGTCTCCAATGCACTGCCCGACGATACGAGGGGGGAGCTGTGTCAGTGCTACACAAAACATGTGGACTACAAGTGTAAATACAAGTCTGTTTGATTACTCTGCACGGTTTAGGAGAGGCAATATAAACGCAAAGGAGTCAGTAAAAGGGAAAACTGATTAGGCTGACATGTTATGGATGAAATGCTGTAGACGAGTCTTTATGCTGGAAATGTCGCCACTATCACGCCCCGCCCGCGTGGAGCATCAGGATTGTCATTAACGTATCACTTGGAGGGTCGGGGCACGAGTCCTGTTCAAGTCCACTGTGTTGTCTTTTAATTTTTATTTGCAATATCGTGAGAAAGTATTTTATGTTTAAATGTGTTGCTATTGAATGCTATACCAGAGACGGCAAGTTGCATTTTCTCCTGCAGTTTTGTTTACTTATTATTTATTGGTTTACTTATATTGGAGTCAATAGGATGTGCCTCACCAGCAACAAACCTCACCGCATGTCACTGGTGTATTTACATACTGAGTAAACACCGCGGAGGAGGCACAGCTGCTTTGGTTCACGTTGTTGACACATGTTTTAGCAAACTGACAGTCTAACAAAATACAGTAATATATTAGTCATTACAATTCAAGTAGTTTGAAAAGGGGGAATTAGGACGAGATGTGTCTGATGCTAATATGCATTTTTACACTGATGACACAATCATTTACTGTTTTAGATTGAACCCTGTTAAAGCAACCTTTAAAGACAACGTTCTCCCCTCTGCCACCAACCTTGGCGTCACCATTGACAGTGATTTTAATTTTACTAAACAAATTAACACAGTCGTCAAGTCAGGCTTTTACCATCTTCGCCTTTATCTAAAGTCAAACCGTTTTTATCTTTTAAACATTTTGAACAAGTCGTGCATGTTTTATTTCGTCACGCCTGGACTACTGTAATGCTCTTTATACAGGCATTACCCAAAATGCACTCTCACGCTTACAGTTAGTCCAGAACCCGGCTGCACGACTTATTACTGGAGCTAAAAAGCGTGACCACATTTCTCCAATCCTCGCATCTTTGCACTGGCTTCCAGTCACATTAGAATTGATTTTAAGGTTTTGTTGTTTGTTTTTAAAGCGTTGAACGGACTGGCCCCTCAGTACGTCGCAGACCTCATTGAAGTCTACACCCCAGCGCTCTGAGGTCTGAGGGCTCCAGCTCCAGCTCGTGGTTCCTAAGACGAGACGTAAAACTGGAGGGGACAGAGCGTTCTCCGTCGTCGGCCCTAAGCTGTGGAACGCTCTGCCCCTCCACGTCCGAACAGCCCCGACACTGGAGTGTTTTAAATCTCGTCTTAAAACCCACTGCGTGAGTTGTGTGGTCCCTGTGTCTTTTTTATTTATTTTTATTGATTTTACATAGATTATATTGATTTTTATTATTTATTGTTTTACGATTTTATTGATTTTATAAATTGATTATGTATTTCTTATTTTAATTATTTATTCCATTTGTGATGACTTATATTTTTTTATTCTATTTTATTGACTGGTTGAGCTACATGGAGTTTTGTGTGTACTTTTCTGTTTTGTGCAGCACTTTGGAACTGTTCTGTTGTTTAAATGTGCTATAGAAATAAAGTGGATTGGATTGTAAAGCTGTAGAATCTCTGCAGAAGCTTTTGATGTGGTCCAGCACACACTTCTGTAGCTTAAACGGTCCACACTGAAAAGACCAACTAATGTTGTTTTCAAACACTAAGAAGGTTCCTCACACAATCCCTTAGTGTCCACTCTGAGGGAAATGTCATCGAGGTGGTTCACACGCACAAATACCTCCGTGTTTTGCTTAACGACGCCCTGACTTTCAAGCCACATATAGATTAAAAACCTAAACTCAAATTGGGCTTTTCTTTTTAAATAACTTTTGAGACATAAAAGTGCCATGTCACTGCAACATGTTGATCTATTTAGACGATGGAGACCTGTTGTACATGTCATTGTCCACTTTATTTGTATAGCACATTTACAACAACACTGGGTGCCCAAAGTGCTTCACATAAACGATAGATGGTAGAAAACAACAACCATGAAGCCTCTGCTCAGCGTCTCCATAAGACTCTGTATATCAGGCTTCTCTTCATGACTAACTGTCGGGCCTTGACCCGTCATTGTGAACTGTATTCTCCAGTGGGACGGCCTCCTTTGTCCTCCCGGAGGCGGGGTCATTGGTAAACTTTTATTCATAAGGCCATGCCACATCTGTAACTTAATCTCACGGAGGAGATTTGGCTCTGTTTGAGTTCAAACAATCATTTGTTGCTCACTGTTCCATTGCACAGACCTGTGTTCACTCTGCTCCTTCTACAGGAACATGCTGCAAAGAGACTGGAAAATAACTAAACTTATTCAAATGAACTTTTAAGATTGAGACACTTGAGTCGACCTTTTACATTGCAACTCTTTTTCATAATGTGCATGTTATTTTATTTTGAGATTTAATTGTAACTATCTTTTGCTGCCTCTTGGCCAGGACTTCCTTGAAAAAGAGGTTTTTAATCTCAATGGCTTTCCAGGTTAAATAAAAATGAATACAAATAATTTATTTTGAAATATTATTGAAATATTTTTCAAATCAGCCTTAAGGCTCTGGAAGGTGGGGTTAGTTGACCTTTAAATTGCAGCTACTAACAATAAACTCTGAAGATAGTGTCCTTTAATTTTGGGAGAAAAATAAATAAAATAAAAAACAGATACGTACACATTTGTTAAAGTCAGATTGTCAAATGTTAGTGACCAGCAGCACACACAACCCTATTGCAATGGCTGTGGTTTAAGAGAGGCACTGGTTTAGGGCAGTGTTTCCCGGACTTTGTCCTTTTGCAGACTGTATTGCAAAATACTGTATTGTTATGTACCGGAATATTAATATGGCGGGAAACCACAACAGTGCCTCTGGAAAGTACTAATACACCTTGAACTGTTGCACATTTTGTCATGTTTACAACCCTGAACATAAAGATTTTATTTTGAATGTTTTACTTCACACACAAGTAACAGACAACTGTGAAGTGAAAGCAAAATGATACATGATTCTGTTATTTTTCAAAAAATAGAAAAGTGTAAAGTGGGGCGTGCATAAGTATTCATACAGCATGACTTAATACTTTGTGGAACCCCCTTTTGCTGCAATAACAGCAGCAAGTCTTCTGGGGTATAACTACAAGGTTTGCACATTTATGGTTGTAAACATGACAAAATGTGCAAAAGTTCAAGGTGTATTAATACTTTTGCAAGGCCCTGTGTTTTGTGTGGATGAGTATGAGTGGGGGTGGAGTGAGGGAGGGTTTTTGGGTGGGTACACTATGTGTATAAATATATCATGTGGTTTTATATTGATTTAAGTTGTTAAATATAATAAGAATAAAAAAAATAAAAAAATGTGGTACTTAAAAAAGTGGAAGCTCTGCACATTTGATGATGAAATGATTATATTAATGAATACATTTTCACACACACACACACACACGCACACACACACACACACACACACACACACACACACACACACACACACACACACACACACACACACACACACACACACACACAGTTGTGGCAGTTGATATGATATTTACAAGCCTTGAGCAGGTCATCACTTCTGCTCATCACTTCTTTGAAGAGCTGGGATCCAGTTGGCCAGACCAGGTGCTTCACAGCAGTCCTCATTATTTGATCGGCCAGGTTCTTCTTCAGCTCTGGGGTCATCTCCGCCAGCACCTCACTGATTGGTACAAACTTTCCCCGGGTCATGAAGTAGCCCACCAGGCCACCAACTGCTCCACCTGGAACATGTGTGCGTGACTTAGTGTGGACCAGCAAACCTGCTAAGAGCTAATACAGCGGGAACACATGTTTACATACACTTCATAAAACACATATTTGCATTTTTTTGTCACTGTCTGACGCAAAACCAGAATTAACCTTTATTTTTTTAGGTCAGTTACATTTTCTAAATTATTTCTATTTGTCTAATGCCAGAACAATAAGATAATTGTCTACACATTTTTAAATTACTTTTTACAAAACAAACTGGAAACTCGACCACTTTTCTATTAGACTTTAATTTCCGTCCAAGGCTTGATTAGTTACCCTTAGCATTAGCATACTGATGCTAACCTCAGCATTTTGCACAACAATCAAAAATACTTTTGAGGAGGTTAAAACTAACTCAGCGATTAGATTCTCCTGGTTCAGAGCTTCAAAATGAGAAACAGCAGGTTCATTTTCACTTAGATTTAGTGAAAGTTGTGTTATTAAAACGGTCAGAGAAAAAACTTGTATTGGTTCAGTATCAGATATTTTTAGCCGATACCCGACATTGTATTTTTCCTGGTATCGCTCCGGTATCTGATACCAGTATTGAATCAGTCCATCTCTAATAATAATATCCCTCAAAATCATCTTGAGGGCCAGAGCTTCTATGACGGAGGGCCAGTGTTGGCCCTGGGCCTGACGTTGCCTATCTCTGCTTTACAGACTCGGACTCAACAATATTTGGAAGTTTTTTCAGAGGGATTTTTTTTAATATTACAGAGAGGGTAAAGGTTCGTGTGTGAAGCTTTGTGGTGTAGCTTGCAACCACGAAGCTGCTGCTGCTCAGTGGGACAGCGATTTGACAGTGATTAGCTCGCTGCCACAACTCTATGGAGTATACAACACACACCGCACACAAGGGGAGGCTTTCTACGCTCTCGAGGAACCAGGACCTGAGAGTCTTGATCTAAAGTTTAAAAGTGAAAAGATCTAAAACGATCGGCTCTTTAATCCTGGTCATGTGGATTTGATGGAGAAACTTCAGTTCATTTATAGTTTCAACAACATTAAAGACGTTTGAGAAAGAGTTGATCTTATTTATCGCTAAAGTTTGAGCCAATGCAAAAGGTTACAGTTTACAATAAAGTGTATTTTATAAGTGCTTTAATTGTACAACGACATTGTGTTCAGGTGTTAGTCCTGAGCTGCTGTGGTCGACCTGAGCAGAATGTCTTTGGAGGAACTGCCTTCAGTTTCCTCTGATCCTCTGAAACGGTGCAGCGCCTCCTGGGTTTAGTTTAGTGTACTGGGTTTGTTAGTATATTTAACCCATATTTGTTAAATATACTAAGAATACACTTACTTTAAGATACTTATGAGCACTTTAAAAGTAAACTTGAAGTAAAGTCCATATATTTAAGTAAACCTCTAGTAGAACATGAGGTACTTGAAGTAAACGTCTTAATTTTGATCTTGTTTGATTCCGTCTGATTTTCAGGCCGTTAAAGACTTATATTATTGTATTAGCGTATGTTTGATAGGGTTAGGCTTAGGGTCCCTACACTGTAAAGTTCTGAAGCTCCAGGATCAGAATAATAATATTAATGCGTTGGTTTATATTGTGCTTTTCTGGACACTCAGACATTTCATCCACTCCAGCCACTCTAGTCACAACTGCCCTGAGGCAGTCTGACAGAAGCGAGGCTGTCCATCTATGCCATCGGCCCCTCCCACCACCACTAATTATTTAGTAACATGGGGTAACATGTTACAAAATAATTACAACAATATATTTCTTTTTCAGTAATGAAGGAATACAACATATGTGAGCACAAGTCAGCAGCCCGAGTTTTTTTTTTAATTGGTGATTTTCACTTTTTTGCAGTATCGTTCAGTTGAAGTCATGAAGAAGCCTCTCCATGTTAAGCTACCAGTATATTTAAAAGTGTAAACTTTTAGGTTCAAACCACCTTGATTTGGAGATTTCAGAGTTTGCAGTAGGGCGTGACTTTGTCTGTATTTACATACTGAGTAAACACCGCGGAGGAGGCACAGCTGCTTTGGTTCACGTTGTTGACACATGTTTTAGCAAACTGACTGAAACCAAATACAGTAATATATTAGTCATTACAATTCAAGTAGTTTGAAAAGGGGGAATTAGGACGAGATGTGTCTGATGCTAATATGCATTTTACACTGATGACACAATCATTTACTGTTTTAGATTGAACCCTGGTAAAGCTGTAGAATCTCTGCAGAAGCTTTTGATGTGGTCCAGTACACAGTTCTGCAGCTTAAAAGGTCCACACTGAAAAGACCAAACTAATGTTGTTTTCAAACACTAAGCAGGTTCCTCACACAATCCCCTTAGTGTCCACTCTGAGGGAAATGTCATCGAGGTGGTTCACACGCACAAATACCTCCGTGTTTGCTTAACGACGCCCTGACTTTCAAGCCACATATAGATAATCTTGTGAAAAACCTAAACTCAAATTGGGCTTTTCTTTTTAAATAAATGTGCTTTCTTTGAGACATAAAAGTGCCATGTCACTGCAACATGTTGATCTATTTTAGACGATGGAGACCTGTTGTACATGTCATTGTCCACTTTATTTGTATAGCACATTTACAACAACACTGGGTGCCCAAAGTGCTTCACATAAACGATAGATGGTAGAAAACAACAACCATGAAGCCTCTGCTCAGCGTCTCCATAAGACTCTGTATATCAGGCTTCTCTCAGGTTCATGACTTAAGGTGCGTACAGACCAAACGCTGACACGCCTCCAACTTCCATGTTAACCCTATGTAGACGCTTCGACGCACGTCGAAATGTAAGCAAAGCCGTCCGTGCGTATGAAGCGTTCCAAATGTGAGCAGCGGAGGATAACGTGTGTCAAAGCCAGTGAGAACAGCGCGGTACACGAGCAGCGATGCCCCGCCCACTGCTTCATGCACTCAAGTAATCACAATCTACACGTGCGTTCATTTACACCTTTTAACCAATCAGGGACTGGGCTCAAATAGTGAGCACAAGCGTCACCTGTTACCTGCGCCGAAAGTGATGTGTCGGTCGCGAACGATCCGGCTCTTTTGAACGAGTCTTTACAGTGAATGACATGAACAGGTTCGCGGTGGTGAAGTGTTTTTTTTTAAATTCCTCTTTGGGGGACGGGCGTCACTTTAGTTGTGCTTATTTTGAGAAACAAAAGTCACTGCTGGAGTGGGGCGGAGAGGAGTGCAGAGGGACTGTCATCTCCACCCCCACGAGGAGCTCAAAGTGAGCATAAGGCAACAAGTTTGAGAAATAAAAGTCCTAATGAAATAATAAACACGGTTACAGAGGAGATCACGTTGAAGCTTGCGTTGTTTTCTCCCCTCTTGTGCGAGGGAGAGAGAGGGAGAGGGAGAGAGAGGGAGAGAGAGTGAGAGGAGGAAAAGTTACGTGAATGAAGCAACAGAAGCTTAATCGGGCCGTGTGATTGTTTTTTTGTGATAACAAACTCCATAGAGGGAAATGTCGATGTTATATTGTGTGAAATAGTGACATTTTCGTTAAAATAAAGTCAATTCAGAGGGTATTTATTTGAGTTGATCATGGCGGTTTGCGCTCGGCCTGAGTTGTATGACACGCCTCCTAATTATGACGCTTGCAAAACTTCACGCGCAGCAAACAGGCGTTTCTCGCGAGTGTGAAGTGGCAATGTTTGGCTCCAACTAGAGGCTGACGGAGCGTGGACGCACGTTTGGTCTGAATGCACCTTAACTGTCGGGATGTATCATCACAAAATCAGTTTATATGCGGATGATGTGCTCTTATACATCACAAACCCAATAATATCTTTACCATTAATGTATGATTAATCACTACATATGGCATGATTTCCGGGTATGCTATAAATTGGGAAAAGACACAAATCTTACCAATCTCTCACCATACTGGAATGCTGGAACTGTAACTCCTCTGTTTAAACAAACTACTAACTCAATTACATATCTTGGCATTAAAATATCCTCAAATCTAGATGAACTTGTTAAATACATTTTTAATCCATTACTAGAAGAAATTAAAAATACTTTACAAAGATGGAATAAGTTACCGTTATCTTTAATGAGACGTATCTCCACTATTAAAATTATTCCAAAATAAAATTATTTATTTTCAATGTTACCAGTTACTCCCTCTTCGTCTTGGTTCATCTTGCTAAACAGTGCTGTTAATAAATTCTATTGGAAAGATCAAAACGCTAGATTTAAACTTGCTACCTTACAAATGCCCAAACAAACGGCGGGCTGGGAGCCACAAACTTCTATCAGTATTTTCTCTCACACCAGCTATTAAATGTTCATCATTGGACTACACAGGTAGTACCACCATGGCTCGATGCTGAGCGCAGTCTAATACCCAGCATCGATCTTAGCCAATTGCTACTTATAGAAAAAACAAGAAAAACACAACAATATTTCAGTAATTTACTATCAACACCACCATAACTGCCTGGTGGAAAGTGAACGAATTGCTCAAATATAGTTATACATTAAAAACTCATATGACACTTTGGAACAACCCGATGTTCCTAATAAATAACAAACCATTCCTCTTTACGGCTTGGAAAGATAAAGGAGTGTCGAGTGTGGGTCATGTCATACAAGATGAGGTGCACTTATGACATACAATTAAATAAAAACATATTACAATATATCAACTTCATATTATTTTCAATATCTCCAACTAAGGGATGTACTCAAACCTTGCATTAAAAATGGAATCATCAATGGTAGTCCCACACTGCTTACAAAAATAAAAATGTTAAACCCCCCAAAAAAGTTAGGTCAAATTAACTCATTGTTCACAAAGGAAAGTGAAATGACATTACCAATAGAAAAGTGGTCCGTAGACATTGGAATCACACCTCTTAATGTTGACTGGCAAGAAGTATGTAAAAACACTTTTTTGTTTTCCTGTAACACTAAAATTCAGCTTATACGATATAAAGTCCTGCACAGGGCTCATATTACTAAATATAAATTACTTTGAATGGGTTTTACTAGTTGTGATATCTGTCCAAATTGTTTAAATAGCAGAGATGATTATTGGTGACTTGTCCTCGCTGGACATACCCTGCCCTATCAAGCAATTTCTTCTTACAGCTTTCACTTTAGCTCAAAAACAATTCTATTAAATTGGAAAGACAAACAAAAACTGTCAACCAATTTATGGCTGACTTTACTCACAGATCATTCAAACATGGAAAAAATGACATCATCCATAAATAATAAAACACAATTTTATCATAAGATTTTAAAATGTATAAAATTTTAAAAAACGTGACAAAAAAAATAATAATCTGGAAAAACGAGCAGTAAAAACACAAAATAAAACGTTTTCAAAATGCAAAAAAAAAAAACGTGAGTCCAGGGGCTGGCTCTGTGGAGGTGTGAGGGGAGTTAGGGGAGGTCCTGGGGGGAGGGGTCCTCTGGCTCCTGGGCCCCTCACCTCCTCTCTGGGATCAGTCCGTACATGGACCTGGGACTGTGCTGATCCGGACCATTCTCAGTAAGTCTCACTTTTTACATTGTAAAGGTTTAGTCCTGGTTTAGTCACTTTGATGCTAATGTTGTTACTGATATTTTTTGAGATTCCAAACCTTTTGTTTTTTTTACTTGAGTGAATGAAACAGCTGGACGACTGAGACTCTGCTCCTGGTTTAGGACTCGCTCTTCATGACCAGTGTCAGGAGCGTCTTTTTTTTTTAATAATCTTTTTTATTATTTTTGCGTTAGAGACAAACAAACAATTACCCCGGGATCTCAGCAAAACTAAATAGATAAATGAAGTAAAAATAAATAAATGAATACATGTACACACAGGAATAGCTCACTTGCAAAAACAGATAAGTGCCATTAAAAAAGCTCAACCTAAGCTCGAATAATTCTTTACAGGGTTTTTCATTTCCAGACTTGTTTCAGCGCCTTAAAAATATAAAGTCATTTGTTCTTAAATTAAATTCACAAAACTTTAGTTTCACGACGGATGGAAATTAGCCCAAGGCTACAATCCGGTGTGGCTTGTTTACATGCATGAGACCCATGTATGTTCATTAACATGCACTGTCCCGACCAAATAAACCAATAAATAAAAAAAAAAAATAAAATAAATAAAAATCATTAGTCTTTACTGATGATTCTCCGGGTTCACGTTTGTACAATGCGCCTGAAGTTTATTGTATTAGGTCCTTTATTTAATGCTGTTTATGACTTTATTACTTTATTTCTTTATTTCTTTGTTTCTTTATGTCTTTGTTTCTTTGTCTCTTACTTTAGTGTAGAGGAGCCCAAAGTGTGGCCCTCATGTCAGATCTGTCTCAGTTTAGTTTAGTTTATTTGAGCAGTTAAAATTCTGCTCAAAAGGCTGAGACTGATCATGTTAGAAACAGAAGTCGGTCTTTACTCCGGGCTTACCCAAACCCTTTACTCCGGGGTTAGCCTAACCCAAACCCTTTACTCCGGGGTTAGCCTAACCCAAACCCTTTACTCCGGGGTTAGCCTAACCCAAACCCTTTACTCCGGGGTTGCCCTAACACTAACCGGGAGCTGAAACATGACTTTGATCTGAGGTGTTTAAACTGAACTAAAGTTTAAAAAGAGACCAAGTGATTCTTCATTTGTGTCATGTCAGAATCAGGAGCCAGGATTTTAAAAATAGTGAGGTCCGGATAATTCTTTAAACCGGGGGTCTGGAGGTCCTCCCCCAGGAATTTTTTAAAGATTCAGAAGTAATTTCCTATATTTTAAGTGATCAAAACCACCTTCATCTCATCCTTTAGCTGTTTTCAAAAATTGCTTTTTGTTGCTCTTTTGGAGACCGTTTGGGAACAGCAGGAAGCCTGAGTGAATGTAGTGAGTGAGTGGTGGTGGCGGGAGGGGCCGATGGCGCAGGCTGGTTGCCTCGCTTCTATCAATCTACCCCAGGGCAGCTGGGGCTACAATAGTAGCTTACCATCACAGAGTATGGAGTGAATGAATAATGCATGAAATTGTAAAGTGACTCTGAGCCTTTGAGAAAGCACTATATAAGACAATGCATTATTATTATTTCCTGTATATTATTACAGCTTTACTAATAACAGCATTTCCCAGTTTTGGAACAGTTTGGTCAAACAACAAACCTTAGCAAAACTTAACACAATTCTTTAACAGCTTCATCAACCCTCACCTCTCAAACTCACTCACTCTCAGATAAAAAAAATGCAACTTTAATATAAAGCTTTATTTAGACAGTTATTTCAAAACCAACAAAATTCTTGTCTAGACCTGGACTGACTGACACTAGGACTAAATCAGAATCAGAATAGGTTTTATTGCCATTGTTATGAACAGGTTCACAATTAGGAATTACTCGACTAAAAAAAAAAAAAAAAATAAACCAGGACTATACAGGACTGGACTAAAAACAGGAAACAAAACGGACTGGACTAAAAGAGACTACAGGACTAAACCAGGACTATACAGGACTGGACTGAGAGAGACTACAGGACTAAACAGGACTATACATGAAAAGACTACAGGACTAAACCAGGACTATACAGGACTGGACTGAAAGAGACTACAGGACTAAACCAGGACTATACAGGACTGGACTGAAAGAGACTACAGGACTAAACCAGGACATACAGACTGGACTGAAAAGACTACAGACAAACCAGACTATAAGGACTGGACTGAAGAGACTACAGACAAACCAGGACTATACAGGACTGGACTGAAGAGACTACAGGACTAAACCAGGACTATACAGGACTGGACTGAGAGAGACTACAGGACTAAACCAGGACTATACAGGACTGGACTGAGAGAGACTACAGGACTAAACCAGGACTATAAAGGACTGGACCTGGACTGAATGAGACTATTATTTTTTTTATTTTTATTTATTGGTTTATTTGGTCGGGACAGTGCATGTTAATGAACACACATGGGTCTCATGCATGTAAACAAGCCACACCAGATTGTAGCCTTGGGCTAATTTCCATCCGTCGTCCCCCATTCACACTCTCAAACACACTCTCATTCATCCTGGCCTATTGTACATGTTTTTAGTGGTAGGGGAAACCGGACTAGACAGGATTAATGTCAAAACCCAGTGTGTCAAACTTTGAAAGAAGCTTTTGTGAGACGCCATGGATGCAGCTGCACTTTCTCTCTCCCCGTCTTCTTTGTGATTCTCTCTCACTTGCTGAACCTGAGGCGGGCATCTGCATCTCTTTCTCCTGTGACCCTGAAGACTAACTTGCTTTACTTGAACCTCTTCATCTCTTTCTCTGTTTGAGTGAGGAGGAAATGTTAGGACCAGATAGACTGTGTCAGGCCAGTGGTTCCTACACGTGTTGGAGCTGTGTACCCTGAAGCTTTAGTGACGAGTCACGTACCCCCTACTTTAACACGATGAATATCACAACATAAAATATCTATTTAATATCTATTTAATAAATTATTACAGTGAAGCAGGTTTTCCATATTTTTTCCGCACATTTTTGCTCGCCTGAGTGATAGGCTATTAAAATGTCTTGTCCTAAATAAATACAAAAATATTCAATGAAAACAATCAGTTTTTAATTGTTTTGAAAACGAGGCTGTTGGTGTGAACGGGTAAAGCTGAGTGTTTTGCTTTGTCCCAGTGACCAGCTCATTCTGAACATCAGGCCCCGCCCCCTCGTACTGTCAAACCACCGGTATCTACAAATGTGAATGCGCTGGTTTAAGCTCTCATTAAAGTAAAGATCATTTATACGCAGGACATTACAATCTTTGCATGTGACAGATACAAAGCCACGGGTTTAGAGGCAGAGGAGGAGAATGATGCGCCACAGACACGTCTCCTTCTCCTTCCTCTCCTTCCTCTCCTTCCTCTCCTTCCTCTCGCTCCTCGGATCAGAGGAGTCACCATCAGTCTGACGGTGCACTGGCTCCTCTCTCTCTATGACAGACAGTAAAGAAATTGCAACTCGATCACATTTCGGCGCGGTTCATGCTAAAGGCGCAGCTGTTGCTGCAGGGCTGACGCTCAGCCTCAGCCGCGCTCTCGGCCTCCGCGGAGTTTTACGCACTCGGGTCCAAAGCGGCTCTTGAGGTCCGGTTTTAGAGTGGACACATTTAGGTCCAGAACAAACTCATCTGAATTAGAGGCTCTTCCACCTGTATAAGCGCGTGTTCACAACATTCATTTGGGCAGTAAAGGATTCAATGTGTCTTAAAAAAAAAAAAGCTAAAATTTTATCCGCTCAACTCAATGGTAGCTACGGCCATGGTCAGAATGAATGTTTCTGTAATGTCTTTTCTGTGGGTGTTTGAAATGAGACTCAGCTTTAGATGTTACAGTGTGGGACATGATGAGGGACATTGGGATTCTAACCTCAGACTCAGCTGTAGATGTTACAGTGTGGGACATGATGAGGGACATTGGGATTCTAACCTGACTCAGCTTTAGATGTTACAGTGTGGGACATGATGAGGGACATTGGGATTCTAACCTGACTCAGCTTTAGATGTTACAGTGTGGGACATGATGAGGGACATTGGGATTCTAACCTGACTCAGCTTTAGATGTTACAGTGTGGGACATGATGAGGGACATTGGGATTCTAAACCTCAGACTCAGCTTTAGATGTTACAGTGCGGGACATGATGAGAGACATTGGATTCTAACCTCAGACTCAGCTTAGATGTTACAGTGCGGGACATGATGAGGGACATTGGGATTCTAACCTGACTCAGCTTTAGATGTTTACAGTGTGGGACATATGAGGGACATTGGATTCTAACCTCAGACTCAGCTTTAGATGTTACAGTGCGGGACATGATGAGGGACATTGGGATTCTAACCTGACTCAGCTTAGATGTTACAGTGTGGGACATGATGAGGGACATTGGGATTCTAACCTCAGACTCAGCTTTAGAATGTTACAGTGTGGGACATGATGAGAGACATTGGGATTCTAACCTCAGACTCAGCTTTAAGATGTTACAGTGTGGGACATGATGAGGGACATTGGATTCTAACCTTAGCCTCAGCTTAGATGTTACAGTGTGGGACATGATGAGGGACATTGGGATTCTAACCTTAGACTCAGCTTTAGATGTTACAGTGTGGGACATGGATGAGGGACATTGGGGATTCTAAACCTCAGACTCAGCTTTAGATGTTACAGTGTGGGACATGATGAGGGACATTGGGATTCTAACCTCAGACTCAGCTTTAGATGTTACAGTGTGGGACATGATGAGGGACATTGGGATTCTAACCTGACTCAGCTTTAGATGTTACAGTGTGGACATGATGAGGGACTTGGGATTCTAACTGACTCCTTTAGATGTTACAGTGTGGGACATGATGAGGGACATTGGGATTCTAACCTCAGACTCAGCTTTAGATGTTACAGTGCGGGACATGATGAGGGACATTGGATCTAACCTCAGACTCAGCTAGATGTTACAGTGTGGGACATGATGAGGGACATTGGGATTCTAAACCTAGCTCAGCTTTTAGATGTTTAAAGTGTTGGGGACATGATGAGGGAATATGGGATTCTACCTCAGAACTCAGCTTTAGATGATTACAAAGTGCGGGACATGATGAGGACATTGGGATTCTAACCTTCAGACTCAGCTTTAGATGTTACAGTGCGTTGGACAATGATGAGCGGACATTGGGATTCTAACTTTAAGAACCAACAGCTTTAGATGTTACAGTGAGGACATGATGGAGGACATTGGGGATTTTCCTACACCTCAAGACTCAGCTTTAGATGTTACAGGTGCGGGTACAGTGGATGAGGGACATTGGGGATTTCTAAACCTTAGACTCAGCTTTAGATGTTACAGGGTGCGGGACTATGAGTGAGGACATTGGGATCTAACCCAGACTCAGTCTTTAGATGTTACAGTGTGGGACATGATGAGGGACATTGGGGATTCTAACCTCAGACTCAGGCTTAGTGTTACAGTGTGGGAACCATGAATGAGGATCACTTGGGATTCTAACTCAGACTCAGCTTAGATGTTACAGTGTGGGAACTGATGAGGGACATTGAATTCTAACCTCAGACTCTCGCTTTAGATGTTTAGCAGTGTGGGACATGATGAGGGACATGGGATTCGTAACGCTCAGACCTCAGCTTAGATGTTACAGTGTGGGCCCATGATGAGCGGACATTGGCGATTGCTAACCTGACTCAGCTTTTTAGAGTTACAAGTGTGGGACATGATGAAGGGACATTGGATTCTAAAGCTTAGACGGGAGCTTTAGATGTTACAGTGTGGGACATTTGATGACGGACATTGGGAATCACTAACCTCAGACTCAGCTTTAATGTACAGTGGCGGGACCTGATGTATGGGGACATTGGGAATTCTAGACCTCAAGACTGCAAGCTTTTGATGTTACAGGGGTTTTGTGGGAACATGATGAGGGGACATTGGATTCTAACCTCAGACTCAGCTTTAGATGTTACAGTGTGGACATGATGAGGGACATTGGATTCCTAACGCTGCAGACTCGCTTTAGATGTTACACGTGTGGGACATGAATGAACGGGACATTGGATTCTAACCTTAGACTCAGCTTTAGATGTTACAAGTGTGGGACTGATGAAGGGACATTGGGATCTAAACCTCAAGACTCAGCTTTAGATTTACAGTGTGGGACATGATGAGGGACAGTTGGGATTTTCTAACCTCAGACTCAGGCTTTAGATGTTACAGTGTGGAACATGATGAGGGACAATTGGGAATTCTAACCTCAGACTCAGCTTTAGATGTTACAGTGTGGAACATGATGAGGGACATTGGGCATCTCCTACAACGCTACAAGACTCAGCTTTAGATGTACAGTGTGGGACATGATGAAGGGACTATCTTGGGATTCTACCTGACTCAGCTTTAGATGTTACAGTGTGGGACATGATGGGGACATTGGATTTCTAACCTTAGAAAACAGAAACGTTTCAGCTTCATGTGTGACTCTGACTGAAAACAGATTCCGTCTTTATTGCTTTTTTTATCTCTGATTCAGGCCTTTATCACTTTGTTTTGTGATTGGAGCCGTTAAACGGACGATCACTTCCATGCCTTGTGTCACAAACTCCTTCAGTCTATTGCCATTTTAGTCCTGGTTTTAGTCGTTTAGTCCCCTGGTTTAGTCCCTGGTTTAGGCCTGCCTTTTAGGCCTGCTTTAGTCGCTGGTTTAGGCCTGGTTTAGGCCTGCTTTAGTCCTGCCTTTAGTCCTGGTTTAGGCCTGGTTTAAGGCCTGGTTTAGGCCTTTGTTCAGGCCTGGTTTAGGCCTGTTGGCCTGGTTTTAGTCTGGTTTAGGCCAGCTGGTTTAGCCTGGTTAAGGCCCTGCTTTAAGTCCTGCTTTAGTCCTGGTTTTAGGCTGGAGTTTGGCCTGGTTTAGGCCTGTTAGGCCTGTTGGGCCTGGTTTAAGGCCTGGTTTTAGGCCCTCGGTTAGTCCCTGTTTAGGCCTGGTTTAGGCTGCTTTAAGTCCTGGCTTTAGTCTGGTTTAGGCTGGTTAGCCTGTTTTAGCCTGGTTTAGGCCCTGGTTTAGGCCTGGTTGGGCTGGTTTAGTCCAGGTTCTAGTCCTGCTTAAGCGATGCTTTAGCCTGGCTTTAGTCCTGGTTTTAAGGCCTGGTTTAGGCCTGCTTTAGTCCTGCTTTAGTCCTGGGTTTAGGGCTGTTAGCCTGGTTTAGGCCTGGCTTTAGTCCTGGTTAGGCCTGGTTTAGGCTGGTTGGGCCTGTTTTAGTCCCAGGTTTAGACCTGTTTAGCCTGCTTTAGTCTGCTTTATCCTGCTTTAGTCTGGTTTAGGCCTGGTTTAGTGCTGCTGTTAGTCCTGGCTTATAGTCCTGTTAGGCCTGGTTTAGGCCTGGTTTAGGCCTGGTTTAGTCAGGTTTAGGCCTGGTTTTAGGCCTGGTTTAGTCCAGGTTTAGGCCTGGTTTAATTTCCGGTCTGGTCCGGTGTCCTGTAATGCTTGCACTGATGGGGATGTGGATCCCAGATGAACTGTAGCACATTTTTGTTAGGGGTCAGGGGGGCTCTGGAGGGTCACTCATGTTAAGTTGTTAGGGGGTACAGGGGGGCTCTGAGGGTCACTACATGTTAAGTGTGTTAGGGGGTCCAGGGGGCTCTGGAGGGTCACTCCATAGTTAAGTTATTTAGGGGGTACAGGCGGCTCTGGAGGGTCACTCATGTAAGTATGTTAGGGGGTCCAGGGGGCTCTGGAGGGTCACTCATGTAAGTGTGTTAGGGGTACAGGGGCTGCTGGAGGGTCACTCATGTTAAGTGTGTTAGGGGGTACAGGGGGGCTCTGAGGGTCACTCATGTTAATGTGTGTTAGGGGGTCCAGGGGGCGCTCTGAGGGTCACCATTGTTTAAGTATGTTAGGGGGTACAGGCGGCGTCTGGAGGTCACTCATGTTTCAAGTATGTTAGGGGTACAGGGGGCTCTTGGAAGGGTCACTCGCAGGTGGTAATTATGGTGATTAGTGGAGAGGAGAACACGGGCGGCTCTGGAGGGTCACTCATGTTAAGCTGGATTAGGTTTACAAGGGGTGCTCTGGAGGTCACATCAGATGTTAAGTATATTAGGGGGATCCAGGGGGAGAGGCCTCTGGAGGGTCACTCATGTTAAGTGTGTTAGGGGTCAGGGGGCTTCTGGAGGGTCACGTCATGTTAAGTGTGTTAGGGTCAGGGGGGCTGCTGGAGGGTCACTCATGTTTTAAGGTGTGTTTGGGGGTCCAGGGGGCTCTGGAGGGTCACTTCATGTTAAGTGTGTTAGGGGTCAGGGGGGCTCTGGAGGGTCCACTCATGTTAAGTGTGTTAGGGGGTCAGGGGCGCTTGGAGGGTCACTCAGTTAAGTGTGTTAGGGGGTTCCGGGGGCTGCTGGAGGGTCCTCATGTTAAGTTGTTAGGGGTCCTAGGGGGCTCTGGAGAGGGTCACTCAATGTTAAGTATGTTAAGGGTACAGGGGCGTCTGGAGGTCACTGCAGTGTTAAGTGGTGTTAGGGGGTACAGGGGCTCTGGAGGGTCACTCATGTTAAGTATGTTAGGGGGTCGCAGGGGGGCTCTGGAGGGTCACTCATGTTAAAGGTATGTTAGGGGGTCCAGAGGGGCTCTGGAGGGTCACTCATGGTTTAAGTATGTTAGGGGTCACAGGGGGCTCTGGAGGGTCACTCATGTTAAGTTATCGTTAGGGGGTACAGGGGGCTCTGGAGGGTCAGCTCATGGTTAAGTATGCTTAGGGGTACTGGGGAGCTCTGGAGGGTCACTGCACTCATGTTAAGTATGTTAGGGGTTTCCAAGGGGGCCTCTGGAGGGTCACTCATCGTTAAGTGTGTTAGGGGGTCCCAGGGCTCTGAGGGTCATACATGTTAAGTGTGTTAAGGGGGTCCCAGGGGGCTCTGGAGGGTCACTCATGTTAAGTATGGTTAGGGGTACAGGCGGCTCTGAGGGTCACTGCATGTTAAGTGTGTTAGGGGGAGGGGGCTCTGGAGGTCGACTCATGCTTAAGTGTGTTAGGGTTTACAAAGGGGGGGTCCTGGAGGGTCACTCATGTTCTAAGTGTGTTAGGGTTTTACAGGGGGGCTCTGGAGGTCACTCATGATTTAACGTATGTTAGGGGTCCAAGGGTGGGCTCTGGAGAGGTCACTCATGTTAAGTGTGTTAGGGGGTTCAGGGGGGCTCTGGAGGGTCACTCATGTTAAGTGTGTTAGGGGGTCCCAGGGGGGCTCTGGAGGGTCACTCATGTTAAGTGTGTTAGGGGGTCCCCAGGGGGCTCTGGAGGGTCACTACAATGTTTTAAGTAATGTTAGGGGGTACAGGGGGGCTCTGGAGGGTCACTCATGTTAAGTGTGTTACGGGTCACAGGGGGGCTCTGGAGGTCACTCATGTATAAGTGTGTTAGGGGTCCAAGGGGGCTCTGGAGGGTCACTCATGTTAAGTATGTTAGGGGGTCAGGGGGGCTCTGGAGGGTCACATGCATGTTAAAGTGTGTTAGGCGGTCCAGGGGGCTCTGGAGGGTGCACTCATGTTAAGTTGTGGTTAGGGGGTCAGGGGGCTCTGGAGGGTCACTCATGTTAAGTGTGTTAGGGGTCACAGGGGGCTTCTGGAGGTCACTCATGTTAAGTGTGTAAGGGGGACGAGAGGGGCTCTGGAGGGTCACTCATGTTAAGTGTGTTAACGGGGGTAACATAGGGCTCTGGAGGGTCACTCGATGTTAAGTATGTAAGGGTACAGGGGCTCTGGAGGGTCAACTCATCGTTAAGTATGTTAGGGGTCCAGGGGGCTCTGGAGGTGTCACTCATGTAAGTGTGTTAGCGGGAGGTCCAGGGGCTCTGAGGGTTCACTCTGTTAAGTGTGTTAGGGGTACAGGGGGGCTCTGGAGGGGTCACTCATGTTAAGTGTGTTAGGGGTACAGGAGGGCTCTTGGAGGGTCACTCAGTTTTAGTGTGTCTTAGGGGTTCCAGGGGCCTGTCTGAGGGTCACTCATGTTAAGTATGTTACGGGTAGCAGGGGGCTCTGGAGGGTCCACTCATGTGTTAAGTGTGTTAGGGCGGTCAGGGGGTCTCTGGAGGTCACTCATGTTTAAGTGTGTTTTAGGGGTCCAGGGGCCCTGGAGGGTCACTCAATGTTAAGTATGTTAGGGGTCCAGGGGGGCTCTTGGAGGTCACTCAGTTAAGTGTGTAGGGGTCCAGGGGCTCTGAGGGTCACTCATGTTAAGTATGTTTTAGGGGGTACAGGGGCTTGAGGGTCACTACTATGAGTAAGTGTGTTAGGGATGCGAGGGTGCCTCGGAGGTTCACTCATGTTAAGTAATGTTAGGGGGTACAGGGCGGCTCTGGAGGGTGCACTCATGTTAAGTGTGTAGGGGGTACATGGGGGCTCTGAGGGTCACTCATGTTAAGTATGTTAGGGGTACAGGGCGGCTCTGAGGGTCACTCATGTTAAGTTGGTTAGGGTACAAAGGGCGGCTCTGGAGGTTTTTTTCACTCATGTTAAGTAGTTAGGGGTAACAGGGCGGGTCTGAGGTCCACTCATGTTAAGTGTGTTAGGGGTCCAGGGGGGCTCTGGAGGGTTCCAGCTCATGTTAAGTATGTTAAGGGTACAGGGCGCTCTGGAGGGTCAACTCGCATGTTAGTGTGTTCAGGGGGTACAGGGGGGCTCTGGAGGTCAACTCATGTTAAGTGTGTTAGGGGGTCCAGGGGGCCTCTGGAAGGGTCACTCATGTTATATTTTGTGTTAGGAGGGTCCAGGGCGCTCTGGAGGGTCACTCATGTTAAGTGTGTTAAGGGGTCCAGGGCTCCTGGAGGGTCACTCATTGTTAAGTGTGTTAGGGGGTAGCAGGGGGGCTCTGGATGGTCAACTCATGTTAAGTGTGTATAGGGGGTACAGGGGGGCTCTGGAGGGGTCACTGCCATGTTAAGTGTGTTAGGGGGTCCAGGGAGCTCTGAGGGTGCAACTCATGTTAAGTGTGTTAGGGGGTGCCAGGGGCTTCTGGAGGGTCACTCAGTGGTTTAAGTTGTAGGGGTTCCAGGGCGGCTCTGGAGGGTGCCACTGCATTTAAGTATGTTTAGGGTGGGTCACCCCAGGGGGCTCTGGAAGGGTCCTCAATGTTAAAGTGTGTTGGGGTACAGGGCGCTTGGAGGGTCACTCATGTTAAGTGTGTTAGGGGGTCAGGGGCTCTGGAGGGTCACTCATGTTTAAGTGTTGTTAAGGGGGTTCAGGGGGCTCTGGAGGGTCAACTCCATGTTAAGTGTGTAGGCGGGTCAGGGCGGCTCTGGAGGTCACTCATGTTAAGTGTGTTAAGGGTCCAGTGGCTCTGGAGGTCACTCATGTTAAGTTGTTAGGGGTACAGGGCGGCTGCTGGAGGTTACTCATGTTGAAGTGTGTTAGGGGGTAGCAGGGGCGGCTCTGAGGGTCACTGCATGTTAAGTGTGTTAGGGGTACGAGGGGCTCTGACGGGTCACTCATGTTAAGTGTGTAGGGGGTCCAAGGGGCTCCTGGAGGGTTCAACTCATTTAATGTGTGTAGGGGGTCCCAGGGCTCTGGAAGGGTCACTCATGTTAATTGTTAGGGGGTAGCAAGGGCCGGCTTCTGAGGGTCACTCATGTTAAGTGTGTTAGGGGTCCAGGGGGCTCTGGAGGGTCCACATCATGTTTAAGTGTGTTAGGGGTACAGGGCGGCTCTGGAGGGTTCACTCGCTGTGTAAGTATGTTAAGGGGGTACAGGGGGGCTGCTGGAGGGTCACTCATGTTAAGTGTGTTAGGGGGGTACAGGGCGGCTCTGAGGGTCAACTCCATTGTTAAAGTCTGTTAGGGGGTAAAGGGCGGCTCTGGAGGGTTCACTTCATGTTAAAGTAAAGTTAGGGGGTACATGGGGGCTCTGGAGGGTCACTCATGTAGAGTGTGTTTAGGGTACAGGGCGGCTTCTGGAGGGTCACTCATGTTAAGTATGTAGGGGTACAGGGGGCTCTGGAGGTCACTCAATGTTAGTATGTTTAGGGGGTACGACGGGGGCCTCTGGAGGGTCACTCATGTTAAGTATGTTGAGGGGTTACAGGGCGGCTCTGGAGGGTCCCACTCATGGTTAAGTGTGGTTAGGGGGTCCAGGGGGGCTCTGGAGGGTCCACTATGTTTAAGTGTGTTAGGGGTCCAGGGCGGCTCTGGAGGGTCACTCATGGTTAAGTTTATGTTAAGGGGGTCCAGGCGGGCTTCTGGAGGGTGCACATCATGTTAAGTGGTGTTAGGGGTCCAGGGCGGCTCTGGAGGGTCCCACTCATGTTAAGCTGTGTTAGGGGTCGCAGGGAGGGCTCTGGAGGGTCAACTCAACTGTTAAGTGTGTTAGGGGAGTCCAGGGCGGCTCTGGAGGGTCACTCATGTTAAGTGTGTTAGGGGTCCAGGGGGCTCTGGAGGTCACTCATGTTAAGTGTGTTAGGGGGGTTACGCAGGGGGGCCTGCTGAGGTCACTCCATGTTAAGTGTGTTAGGGGTCTCAGGGGGGCCTCTGGAGGGTCACCTGCCATGTTAAGTATGTTTAGAGGGGTCCCAGGGGGCTCTGGAGGTCCACTCATGTTAAGTGTGTTAGGGGGTCCAGGGGGGCTCTGGAGGGTCAACCTCCATGTTAAGTAGTGTTTAGGGGGTGCCAGAGGGGTGGGCCTCTGGAGGGTCCTCATGTTAGTATGTTTAGGGGTCCAGGGGGGCTCTGGAGGGTCACTCAGTAGTAAGATATGTTAAGGGTACATGGGGGGCTCTGGAGGGTCACTATAGTTAAAGTATGTTTAGGGGGTCCAGGGGGGCTCTGGAGGGTATCACTCATCTGTTTAAGTATGTTTAGGGGGGTCCAGGGGAGCTCGTGGAGGGTCACTCCATTGTTAAGTGGTATAGGGGTCCAGAGGCGCTCTGAGGGTCACTCATGTTAAGTGTGTTAGGGGGTAGCAGGGCGGCTCTGGAGGGTCACTCATGTTAAAGTGTGTTAGGGGGTACAGGGGGGCTCTGGAGGGTCACTCATGTTAAGTGTGTTTACGGGGTCAGGGGGGCCTCTGGAGGGTGCACTCATGTGGTAGCAGGGGGGACCGTGGTTTTCGCCTGCTGACTCCAGGATTACCTGCAAGAAGGCAATTTAGTGTCATGTTTCAGAATGATACTATAATGTCTCCCTCAAAGTCAAACATCTTTAACCTGAAACAATCAATTAACAAGTTCTCAACTTAAGGCTCTCTCAGGTTACAGTTAGGAGTTTAACAGTTAACCCTAAACTATAACCGTTTAGTCAGATTTTCTCCAGTTTAAGGTTTTAACCTAAATAAAGTCTCAGCTTGGAAATGTTAAAATAACGAAAAAACTAGATGAAACAATGAAAAACAAAAAGCCACAAAAAGAGTGAACAACAACTCAAGGCCAACAACAAGAAGTAAATAGATCAGTTTTTTGCTGTATTAGCTTTCAAATTAGTACACAATTCGGATTTGGGGTAAAGCTGACTGGAGAAAAGGTTCAGGGGTTAAGGTTAATGATAATTGTGTTAATACACTAATGTGTCAGTGTCCTTTCACGCAGCAACAGTAACTCAGAACAGTTTTCTGCTTCCATACTTTCATTGTTCCGATAGCAAGTAGAACCTACACCTTTTATTCTGGTATCCGTTTTAACAGACTCAGCACGACTGGGGGCGATGATGGAGATCGAACTCGATGATGTCAGTGTAAGTGTACTGTGTGGCAAGGGGGCTCAGGGGGGCTCTGCCGCCGGTCATTGATTATGTCTGGTTTAAGTTGTGTTGTAAATTTGTGCTGTGTCGTCTGTAACATGGAACAGCACCAAGGCCTGACGGCGTCTCCGCGCAACAAGCCCGACCTAAGGACCAGACCTGGGTTAGGTGCCAAGTTTGGTCCCTGCCTTTTTTATGGTCTGGAGTCTTATTTTAGAGAAAAGACAAATTTTTTGACTTTGGACAGACGTTTAGAGAAAGAGTTTAGTTGAAGTTTAGAGATAGTGAAGAGAAGTTTAGAGGATGAAGAGGAGTGAGGTAAGGAAGATACTGACTCCTTCTGTAAACACTGGTCTATAACCAGGTCTAACGCAGATCTAAACCAGGAAGCTAAAAGGGTCTAAACCGGTTAAATCGGGTCTAAAACCAGACTAATGGTGCGTACAGACAAACGCTGAAAGCCTTCCAAACTTCCATGTTAACGCCTATGTAGAACGCTTCGACACGCGTGCGAAATGTAAAGCAAAGATGTCCGCCGTTATGAAAGCGTTCCAAATGTGAGCAGATTGAAAGGATAACCGCGCGTCAAAGCCAGTGAGGAACAGCGCGGTACAGACAGCGATGCCCCGCCCACTGCTGTCAAAATGCACTCAAAGTAATCAACAATCTAAACGTGCCGTTCATTTACCACCTTACCAATTCAGGGACTGGGCTCAAATAGTGGAGGCACAAGGCGTCACCTGTTACCTGCACCGAAAGTGAATGTGTCGGTCGCGAACGATCGGCTCTTTTGAACGAGTCTTTACAGTGAACGATATGAACGGGTTTGCGGAGTATTTTAATTTTTAATTCTCTTTGGGGGAGGGGCGTCAACTTTAGTTGTGAATGCTTATTTTGGCGAAACAAAAGGGAGGGTAATTTAATTTGCTTTTTTTTAACAACACCATCAAAGAAACAGTGTGTGTGTTGTGTGTCTGGAGGGGTAGTTGTGGAGGGGGGGTAGTTGGCCGACCTGCAGAATGGAAGGAGAAGTTGATTAATCGCGTTTGCGCTTCAGGCCTGAGTTGTATGACACGCCTCCTAAATTATGACGCTTGCAAAACTTCACACGCGCACCAAACAGGCGTTTTCTTTCACGAGTGTGAAAGCGGCATGTTTGGCGTCCACTAGAGGCTGACCGGAGCGTGAACGCTCGTTTGGTCTGAACGCACCTTAAAGGTCCATCATTTTCTCTGAGCTCAGGATCTGAATACGGGTTCAGGAAATTCCTCATCAAGGGACTTCCTCAGATCTTTTACCAGGAATTCACCGAACTTCAACCCAGAGTCACGCCTGAGTTCCAGACCTGGTTTAACGCGCCAGGCCTTGGTGAGGTTCAGTGCTGACGCTCACAGGGCCTGGTTTAGAACCCCAGGCCCTGTGAGGTCAGTGCTTGTCCTCGTTACACGGCCTGTGTTAGACCCCAGGCCCTGTGAGGTGCAGTGGCTGACCTCTAACACGGCCTGGTTTTAAGACTCCCAGGCCCTGTGAGGTCAGTGCTGTCCTCGGTACAGGGCTGGGGTCAAACCAGGCCCTGTGAGGTCAGTGCTGTCCTCTAGAGCGGTGGCGATGCCACAGTAACAGCAGCGGTTAGAGCTTCGCTTCAAGCTAGAAGGTCCCGGGTTCAATTACCCACCTGGATGGTTGCCTTGCTATGGAGTTTGCATGTTCTCCGCGTGTCTGCCTAGGTTTCCTCTGGTACTCCGTTTTCCCCACCACTAAAAACATGTACAATAGGCCAGGATGAATGATGGTGGGTCAGAAGGGAAGTTGGTGCAGATGTGTGCGGTCGTATCCCCAGGGGGGAAAACTGAAGCTAACAAACTAAGTTTACCTCCACCGAGGGTGGAGTGAATGTAAAACAGTGCCTCATGTAAGCGCTTTGTGGACGCATGTCTGTGAAAGGTGGCTTTATAAATAAACGCTCTTTCTTCTTCACTGAGGCGGAGTCACGGATCAAAAGAACTTTTAATTGTCATATAAACAACACATGAATCCAACAAAAAACAGATTTCAGCCCAAATATGTTTTAAGAACAATCAGATCATGGGGCACTTTCTGACCAACATTTACCCAAACAAAGGAAAAAGAAACATCTCTCTTTCAGGTTCGAATTTTTATTCTCACATTTGTTTTGTTGGACTGTGTACATGGACTCATGCATGTAAACAACAACCAACGCCAGATTGTAAGCCCTGGGCTCATTTACATCCATCGTCCACCCTCTCCTGGTCTATTGTAGCATGTTTTTAGAGGTAGGAGAAAACCTACACAGACGCGAGGATAACATAAGCTATCCAGAGAAAGAGTTTGCATGCAGTTTGTACTGTAAGTACCAGTGGTCCCCAACCACCGGGCCGGGGACCAGTACTGGGCCGTGAACGCATTTTCTAACCGGGCCGCAGAGAAAGGGGAAATAATTTTATAATAGCCAAATTGTCCTCGGTTTCCTCCTTTGGCCTGTCCACAAACCATGAAGCTCGTCCAAGAAGATATGAAACTCCTGATAGAAAGTCTTCTCTAGAAATCCTTTGGACTGGAGTTCAGTCTGGGTTTACATTACAGAACAAGAATCACACTACGTGCAGCCTTGAAAAGGTGTCACAGCAGCTCCAATGTCTTTCTGTCCCCACACCGCTGACGTTTGCTCTTTACCTTTCCCCCCTCTGTGCACATGTTTCTCAGCACGCTCCCCGCATATAAACCCCGCCAATCCCACCACCCCGCCACAGTACAGTAATGTAACTGTTAGTATACAGTACTGTAGTAAATGTACTACACAGTACACACTACAGTAACCTACTGTATGTAACTGTAGTGTACCCTACACTACAAATAGTGTGTACTGTAGGGTAGTATATACTATAGTTACAGAGTGCAAGTACTCAGAGTGAAGTACAGATGTTTTACAGTTGTTCAGTGAACGGAATGTTCGATGTAAACACCTTGGGATCTGTGTTATTCTGTTTTCCTCTCAGTCCGTCAGACCAAACCTGGACCTGGTCTGAAGTCTGAGACGTGGGGTCCCAGTCCTTTCAGACCTGGTTTTTAGGCCCTGGTTTAGTCCTGGTTTAGCACGTTTATCCTGGTTAGGCCCTAGGTTTTAGTCCTGGTTTAGCCCTGGTTTTAGCCCTGGTTTAGTCCTGGTTTAGCCCTGGTTTAAATCCTGGTTTTTAGCCCTGGTTTAGTCCTGGTTTAATCCTGGTTTAGCCCTGGGTTTAGTCCTGGTTTTTAAGCCCTGGTTTAGTCCTGGTTTAGCCCTGGGTTTTAGTTCCTGGTTTAATCCTGGTTTAGCCCTGGTTTAGTCCTGGTTTAGCCTGGTTTAGTCCTGGTTTTAGCGCTGGTTTAAAATCCTGGTTTAGCCCTGGTTTAGTCACTGGTTTAGTCCTGGTTTAGTCCCCTGGTTTTAGTCCCTGGTTTAGTCCTGAGCCGTGCACTGCAAAAATGTCATTTTAAAACCATAATTACATTTATTGAAATAGAGTTTCCTTTAGTTCTTGAATTTTTTTGGAAGGTCCCCTTTAATTTCAAGAAATCTGTCCATGAGTGCGAGATATTTACACTTAGATTAAGATAAAACACCTACAACAAGTAATTTAGGATTTTTTATTAGTTGTTTTAGTTGCACGTGAATTTCTTTTATCTAATCTAAGTGTAAATATCTCGCTCATGTACAGATTTCTTGAAACTAGACTCAAATCAAAGAATGAAAGAAATCTTATTTCAAATGACTTTTTACGTGTCTGAAATGTCAAGCCAGCTTCCAGATGTTTCCTCAGATCCAGGTTTCAGACCAGGACTTCGAGATTAGTCCTTTTTCAAAATAAAAGTCACGAGCGAGTGTTTCGCCAGGGTTTTTTACAGCAAGACTTGGTTTGGTGGAAGGTTTGTCTATGCTGTTCGACAAAAACATCTTTATCCAGAAATGAGCTCCAGATAACACGAGTCAGAGGTCTGAGCTTCCAGCACGAGTCCCAGAGGTCATGAGCTCCAGCCACGAGTCAGAGGTCTGAGCTCCAGCCGAGTCAGAGTTTAGCTCCAGTAATGAACGTGAGTTCCAGAGGTCTGAGCTCCAGATGAAATGAAGTCAGAGGTCTGAAGCTTCAGTGAACACACGAGTCAGAGGTCTGAGCTCCAGCACGAGTCAGAGGTCTGAGCTCAGCCACGAGTCAAGGTTTTGAGCTCCAGATGAAACATGAGTCTAAGGTCTGAGCTCCAGCTGAACATTGAGTCCAGAGGTCTGAGCTTCCAGATGAACACGAGTCCAGAGTCTGAGCTCCAGATGAAATGAGTCAGAGGTCACTGAGCGTTCAGATGAACGTGAGTCAGAGGTCTTGAGCTCCAATGAACATGAGTCAGAGGTCTGAAGCTTCAGATGAAACACGAGTCAAGAGTCTGAGCTCGCAAGCACGAGTCAGAGGTCTGAGCTCCAGCACGATGTCAGAGGTTTTGAAAGCTCCAGATGAACATGAGTCAGAGGTCTGAGCTCAGATGAACATGAGTCAGAGGCTCTGAGCTCCAGATGAACACGATCAGAGGTCTGAGCTCCAGATGAAAGCATGAAGTCAGAGTCTGAGCTCCAGAGAACATGAAGGTCAGAGGGTCTGACTCCAGATGAACACGAAGTCCAGAGGTATGAGCTCACCAGATGAACATGAGTCCAGAGGTCTGAGCTCCAGATGAACAGCGGGAGTCAGAGGTCTGAGGCTCCAGATGAAGCATGAGTCAGAGGTTTTGAGCTCCCAGCACGAGTCAGAGGTCTAAGCTCCAAAGCACGAGTCAGAGGATTGAGCTCCAGATGAAGCATGAGTCAGAGGTTCTGAGCTCCAGATGAACACCGAGTCAAGAGGTCTCTGAGCTCCAATGAACATGAGTCAGAGGTCTGAAGCTCCAGATGAACACGAAGTCAGAGGTCCTGAGCTCCAGATGAACATGAGTCCAGAGGCTGAGCTCGCAGAATGAACATGAGTCAGAGGTTGAGCTCCAAGATGAACATGAGTCAAGAGGTCTGAGCTCCAGATGAACACGAGTCAGAGGTCTGAGCTCCAGATGACACGAGTCAGAGGTCTGAGCTCGCAGATGAACATGAGTCAGAGGTCTGAGCCTCCAGATGAACATGAGTCAGAGGTCCTGAGCTCCAGATGAAACACGAGTCAGAGGTCTGAGCTCCAGATGAACATGGAAGTCAGAGGTCTGAGCTCCAGATGAACGACGAAGTCCAGAGGTCTGAGCTCCAGATGAACATGAGTCCAGAGTTGAAGCTCCAGCACGAGTCAGAGGTTTTGAGCTCCAGCACGAGTCAGAGGTCTGGAGCTCCAGCACGAGTCAGAAGGTTTGAGCTCCAGATGAACATGAAGTCAGAGTCCTGAAAGCTCCAAGATGAAAATGAGTCAGAGGTCTGAGCTCCAGATGAACACGAGTCAGAGGTCTGAGCTCCAGATGAACACGAGTCAGAGGTCTGAGCTCCAGATGAACACGAGTCAGAGGTCTGAGCTCCAGATGAACACGAGTCAGAGGTCTGAGCTCCAGATGAACACGAGTCAGAGGTCTGAGCTCCAGATGAACACGAGTCAGAGGTCTGAGCTCCAGATGAACGTGAGTCAGAGGTCTGAGCTCCAGATGAACACGAGTCAGAGGTCTGAGCTCCAGATGAACACGAGTCAGAGGTCTGAGCTCCAGATGAACATGAGTCAGAGGTCTGAGCTCCAGATGAACACGAGTCAGAGGTCTGAGCTCCAGATGAACACGAGTCAGAGGTCTGAGCTCCAGATGAACACGAGTCAGAGGTCTGAGCTCCAGATGAACACGAGTCAGAGGTCTGAGCTCCAGATGAACACGAGTCAGAGGTCTGAGCTCCAGATGAACACGAGTCAGAGGTCTGAGCTCCAGATGAACACGAGTCAGAGGTCTGAGCTCCAGATGAACATGAGTCAGAGGTCTGAGCTCCTGCACGAGTCAGAGGTCTGAGCTCCAGATGAACACGAGTCAGAGGTCTGAGCTCCAGATGAACACGAGTCTGAGCTGGGCCTCACAGCTGCTCAGTTCAGTCGGAGACTTAATGACGGTGATAAAAGTGTTCTGCGGTTTGTAGCTCGTGTTGTTTCATTAATAAACTGTAATAATGAAGTAACGTTGGTGGTTTTGATCAGAGTTCAGCTCCTTCACGGTGGCAGTTTGTGTTTGACAGTCGATGACGGAGGAGTTTGTGCGAGACGTAAACACTTTGCTGATGTCGAGGTCAGAGGTCGGCAGAACTCGGAGCAGGATCTTGGGTTTTTGCCATGTTTGGTCCAAACATCTGGCACAGCTGCAAATGTTTAGGAGCCGCGAGTTTCTCTGATCTGTAATGTTCATAATATTCAGCACGGAGGAGCAGCTGTAGCTGAACCAGGTCTGAAGCAGGTCCAAGTCTAGACCTGGCTCAGACCTGCAGCTGCTCCTCCGTGCTGAACATTATATACTTACACTTATAGTGCTTGTTATATACTTATAATAGTCTGTATGGCCCCCATGGTAAAAACATTGGTGGTATAACTTTCCTCTTGTCTTGTGATTTTTCGGTGCAGAACTAGAATAGTAAAACTTTCCTCATCTCACTGACAGGTTCTGCTGTTCTGGAAGATGTTACTCAACACAGTTTTTTCACCCCATGATGCCCCTTTGAACTGCAGGTTCATATTATCCCGTTACAGAGCAGGACAAGGCATATGATCTCAGGAACTCTGCAACTACAATTATAATATACAGTGTCCAATTAAACTGTTTCAAAAAGTTACTAAATGTTCCACAAGCTTTTCTCCATTAAGCTCAAAACTCCCCCTCTGCAAGTGGAGGGAAAAAACTTTACACAGAAACTAAACAGATGAATCCAGACGGCACGGACTTCCTCTCCATCTTTTACAGCATTACAACAAAACATTTGAAAATAATATTTTGTGAATATTTAAAGTTACCGATAAATCAAAAAACCCACTTTAGAACTTAAAAAAAAATCCATCAGCTGAATTATTGAACAAATGTTTTCAAATTCCACTAGTAATTGTGTATCTTGAGCCGAGATCAGATGTTCCTCTCCTGCATCTACAGTAACACTAGGGTGTGATGTAACCGACTGGTTTGAGCCAAAGATCGAACATTTATCCACATCCTCGAAGACTTACAGAACACTGAAAAGTAGGGACGCACCGATACCAGTATCGGCTCGATACCATACTCTTGTTCTCGTACTTGTACTCATTAATGAGGTCCTGATACCACCTGACGTGTGGCTCCTCTCCACTGAGCAGAGCAAAGAGCAACAAACTGGAGAATTCTGCAGTGGAAAAACAATGTTCCACATAGAGCTGACTTTATCACAGACGACTCTCCCTAAACAGAGTCTGAGCTGGATTTAACCAGAGCTAAATGTCTCCTCAGCACTGGGGGAACAGAGTTTACAAGATACAGGCTAATGTTGCTAATTAGCAGCTAACTAGCTGCTAACAGCTCTGGTGATTCATAAGCCGCATTATGCTGCTGCTCTGTGGTGTTTCTGATGTCAGAGGAGAAGCTTTGCTCTGTGGTGTTTCTGATGTCAGGGAAGAGCTTTGCTCTGTGGTGTTTCTGATGTAGGGGAAGCTTTGCCTGTGGTGTTTCCGTGTCAGAGGAAGAAGCTTTGCTCTGTGGTGTTTCTGATGTCAGAGAAAGAAGCTTTGCTCTGTGGTGTTTCCGTGTCAGAGGAAGAAGCTTTGCTCTGTGGTGTTTCTGATGTCAGAGGAAGAAGCTTTGTCTGTGTGTTTCTGATGTCAGAGGAAGAAGCTTTGCTCTGTGGTGTTTCCGTGTCAGAGGAAGAAGCTTTGCTCTGTGGTGTTTCATGTCAGAGGAAGAAGCTTTGCTCTGTGGTGTTTTCATGTCAGAGGAAGAAGCTTTGCTCTGTGGTGTTTCTGATGTCAGAGGAAGAAGCTTTGTGTGGTTTTCCGTGTCAGAGGAAGAAGCTTGCTCTGTGGTGTTTCTGATGTCAGAGGAAGAAGCTTTGCTCTGTGGTGTTTCTGATGTCAGAGGAAGAAGCTTTGCTCTGTGGTGTTTCCTGATGTCAGAGGAAGAAGCTTTGCTCTGTGGTGTTTTCCGTGTCAGAGGAAGAAGCTTTGCTCTGTGGTGTTTCCGTGTCAGAGGAAGAAGCTTTGCCTGTGGTGTTTCTGATGTCAGAGGAAGAAGCTTTGCTCTGTGGTGTTTCTGATGTCAGAGGAAGAAGCTTTGCCCTGTGGTGTTTCTGATGTCAGAGGAAGAAGCTTTGCTCTGTGGTGTTTCTGATGTCAGAGGAAGAAGCTTTGCCCTGTGGTGTTTCTGATGTCAGAGGAAGAAGCTTTGCTCTGTGGTGTTTCCGTGTCAGAGGAAGAAGCTTTGCTCTGTGGTGTTTCCGTGTCAGAGGAAGAAGCTTTGTCTTGTGGTGTTTCCGTGTCAGAGGAAGAAGCTTTGCCTCTGTGGTGTTTCCGTGTCAGAGAAGAAGCTTGCTTGTGGTGTTTCCGTGTCAGAGGAAGAAGCTTGCTCTGTGGTGTTTCGTGTCAGAGGAAGAAGCTTTGCTCTGTGGTGTTTCCGTTCAGAGGAAGAAGCTTTGCTCTGTGGTGTTTCCGTGTCAGAGGAAGAAGCTTTGCTCTGTGGTGTTTCCGTGTCAGAGGAAGAAGCTTTGCCCTGTGGTGTTTCCGTGTCAGAGGAAGAAGCTTTGCTCTGTGGTGTTTCCGTGTCAGAGGAAGAAGCTTTGCCCTGTGGTGTTTCTGATGTCAGAGGAAGAAGCTTTGCCCTGTGGTGTTTCCGTGTCAGAGAAGAAGCTTTGCCCTGTGGTGTTTCTGATGTCAGAGGAAAGAAGCTTTGCCTGTGGTGTTTGTTCAGAGAAGCTTTGCTCTGTGGTGTTTTGATGTCAGAGAAGAAGCTTTGCTCTGTGGTGTTTCTGATGTCAGAGGAAGAAGCTTTGCTCTGTGGTGTTTCTGATGTCAGAGGAAGAAGCTTTGCTCTGTGGTGTTTCTGATGTCAGAGGAAGAAAGCTTTGCTCTGTGGTGTTTCTGATGTCAGAGGAGAAGCTTTGCTCTGTGGTGTTTCCGTGTCAGAGGAAGAAGCTTTGCTCTGTGGTGTTTCCGTGTCAGAGGAAGAAGCTTTGCCCTGTGGTGTTTCTGATGTCAGAGGAAGAAGCTTTGCTCTGTGGTGTTTCTGATGTCAGAGGAAGAAGCTTTGCCCTGTGGTGTTTCTGATGTCAGAGGAAGAAGCTTTGCCCTGTGGTGTTTCTGATGTCAGAGGAAGAAGCTTTGCCCTGTGGTGTTTCTGATGTCAGAGGAAGAAGCTTTGCTCTGTGGTGTTTCCGTGTCAGAGGAAGAAGCTTTGCTCTGTGGTGTTTCCGTGTCAGAGGAAGAAGCTTTGCTCTGTGGTGTTTCCGTGTCAGAGGAAGAAGCTTTGCTCTGTGGTGTTTCCGTGTCAGAGGAAGAAGCTTTGCTCTGTGGTGTTTCTGATGTCAGAGGAAGAAGCTTTGCTCTGTGGTGTTTCCGTGTCAGAGGAAGAAGCTTTGCTCTGTGGTGTTTCCGTGTCAGAGGAAGAAGCTTTGCTCTGTGGTGTTTCCGTGTCAGAGGAAGAAGCTTTGCTCTGTGGTGTTTCCGTATCAGAGGAAGAAGCTTTGCTCTGTGGTGTTTCCGTGTCAGAGGAAGAAGCTTTGCTCTGTGGTGTTTCTGATGTCAGAGGAAGAAGCTTTGCTGTGGTGTTTCGTGTCAGAGGAAGAAGCTTTGCTCTGTGGTGTTTCCGCACAGACACATTTTCAAGTTATTTCTTCGACACTTCTTTAAACTGAACCTCGTGTGATGTGCCAGACGCAGGAAGTGGGCAGCCCCCGGGGATTGTGGGTAATGCGGTTTCCAGGGTCTGTATTCAGTCTTCCACTCACATGAACTCCGCTGGTCTACCGGCCTCGTCACCGAGAGTCTGCACAGGCTTTTACAGTGAGCTCTCAGTCACCCAGGCGGTTACCAGACCCGTTTGAATCTTTAAAGTAAAGTCATTTAAGGTGAGAAGCTGCAGCAAACGACAGGTTTTTAATCTGCAGGTTTTGGTCCAGTTCAGTCTCTAACTTTTAAACTTTTTAAACATCTTTCATTCTTCACTGATTCAGGAGGAGCCTATTGTGCATGTTTTGAGTTGTGTCTGTTCCTAATCAGAAGTGATGATTTAAAGTCTTCGTTATGAAACACTTTCCTCTGTGCGATGGCAGATGTTTCAGAGAGTGATGGACGGCTTTAGGCGGAGCCGCCGCAGAGTTACTCCATATCGGGTCTAACAGAGCCGCAAAGGCCCAGGGGAGACTCTGCACGGGACGATATCCACATTACTCACGCCTCGAGGAGAAAAACATGTCACTTTATTGGACATTTTGACAGAGTCGCCTGATGTTTCGAGAATCATCCAATCCTCTTCTTCAAAGGAACAAAGCTGTTGAGTCACATCAGATGAATTAGATCAAACTTTGCTTGAATTTAACTAGAGTTGAGGAGTGTGCAAACTACAACACTGTGCACTGGAGTATGTCACCATCCAGCCTACAACTGATGGGACTCAGCAGCTTTGGCCTTTTCTTTGAGAGAATTGGGATGATTTTCGAAACGTAGGACAACTATGTAAAAATGTAATTGAATTAGCTCTCTGTGTTGTATCTGCCTGGATGATTGTAGCGCTGGCAGCATTTTTCATGCAGAAAATGGACAAAGCCTTTTCTAAGCTTCTTGACCCTTTTAGGCACACTTTATATCGACTAAATGTATTTAATTATGATCATTATTATTATCAAGCTATTCTGTTTTGTTGTTGTTGTTTTTCCCCCATCAGAACATGTGAAATCATGAATTAGATTGCACGTGGTTAGATTGAAGATTCCAGTTCTGATGTACGTTTAGAAGGACCAGGTTTGTAGGACACGATTGAAAGATAGAAATCTCTAGTTTCCAAAACAAAAGTTTGCAAATCTCTATCACATTCGCTCCAAAATGATGTCCAGGAAGCACTTCATAGGGTTACAACATTTAATCACAATTCCAGCGCCTCCTCCAGCAGTAAATAATATCCAAAATGGGAAAATTCACTGATAACATTCCAAACATATTTGGAAGTTGGACAAATGAGCACTGTTGTATGTGAAGCACATCTTTGGACTCCTCGCTAAAGCACATACTGGAAACACTACATTTTAACAATGTAACGTTGGATGCTGTCTTATTAATCCTAAGTGAAACCTGTAGTTATTTTGTTTTTATTCAAAAATATACAAACTCTCCATGATGCAACTAAACATCACTGACGTCTGATTCTCCACAGGATGTTGGAGATGGCGCCTCGAGGGTCAGTGCTGCTGCTGCTGCTCCACATCCTGGTCCTGAGCCGGTCCAACCAGGCGCAACGGACAGGTGAGGTCCGGGGTCACAGGGATCACGGGGGTGTGACTGTTCAGCCACACTGGTCACACGCTGTAGGAGCTGTTTGTCTGTGCTTCTGCCCGATGGTGCGTTCAGACCAAACGAGTCCAAACCGTCAGGAGCGTCTGGATCCCGAGCGTTAGACAGAGCGTCTAAAGTGGCAGGTGCAGAAGTGGAATCAGGAGCTTTAGTGCCTTGAAGCGGAGCAGATATAACTCATCCTGGATCAGCTCTGTCGTGTCGTTACCGCAGCTGCAGCAAAGACAAACATCTGGGTTTCTTCTAAACACCAGGATTAAAGCTAATGTTAGTGTCTGCACTGGAAAGGTTTGGGCCGTGATGATGCTGCACAGATCATAGAAACTAAGACATCACCTCTAAGAATAATTCACTAAACACTAATGACATAAACCCTCACTTTAACTGAGTATATCTTCTCCAGTTCGGCTTTACCTAATCTGGACTGGAGCTCACAGCCAATAGGCCAGAGTAATTTGAAAACTATGGCCTACAGAATTCATCTAAACGCCTTCCTAGTTTATGTTGTCCGGTTTTAGTGTTTTTTATAGATTTTTGCATTTTGGCCCAACTTGTTTTTAGTGTAACATAACAAAAATGTGACAAAACGAAGGAAGAGTTTTAATCAGTTTTGCTTTTCCAGTTGGCTTTATTAAGTTCATATTGTAGTTTTACAATGTTTAGGGTCAGGGTGCGGAATCAGTGAGTTAGACGGTAGAAAGATGTGTTCGCCCTAAACAGCGGTTCTTTTCTCTGCACGAGCTCCTTCCCAGATAATTCTGAACTGACTTTGACTCGTTAGGTCTGAACGTTAACCACTCTGCCACTGCCTGCACTGAATCAAAGGTTAGTCACAAACTGTTCAACACACGCCGCTCATGCCTCACGCTTTACATCTAAGCTTCACCAAAGCTTCACCAGAGCTTCACCAAAGCTTCACCAGAGCTTCACCAAGCTTCACAAAGCTTCACCAAAGCTTCACCAAAGCTTCACCAGAGCTTCACCAGAGCTTCACAAGCTTCACCAAAGCTTCACCAAAGCTTCACCAAAGCTTCACCAAAGCTTTTACCAGAGCTTCACCAAAGCTTCACCAAAGCTTTACCAGAGCTTCACCAAAGCTTCACCAGAGCTTCACCAAAGCTTCACCAGAGCTTCACCAGAGCTTCACAAAGCTTCACCAAAGCTTCGCCAAACCCCAGCGCTCCACCTGCTCTCTGACTGTGCTCTGACCTGACGGACCTCTGACCTGAGGCCAGTCTGCTCTGATATCTGACCTGACGTTGGCGTGGTCTCAGTCTGCACGCGGGAGGCCGTGGCCGACCTGGTGTTCCTGGTGGACGGCTCATGGAGCATCGGGACGAAGAACTTTGAGCAGATGCGTCGCTTCCTGTGGTCTCTGGTGAGCGGCTTCGACGTGTCGCCTCAGCACGTGCGTGTGGGGCTGGTGCAGTACAGCAACACACCGCGCTCCGAGTTCCACCTCAACACTTCCAGACCAAAGCGCAAATCCTGGCCGCCTTGGACCGCCTGCCGTACTTGGGCGGGGGCACGCACACGGGGCTGGGCCTGGACTTCCTGCTGGACGAGGCCTTCACCGCGGCGGCCGGCAGCAGGGCGGGGCAGAGCGTGCCTCAGATCGCCGTGGTCATCACTGACGGAAGTCCAGGACGATGTGTGGAGCAGGCGCGGCGGCTGAAGCAGCGCGGCATCATCCTCTACGCCATCGGCATCAAGGACGCCGACGAGGAGCAGCTACGCGAGATCGCTGACCAAAACGTGTACAGTGTGTCGACTTCGGCGCTCTGCAGGAGATCTCTCTCAACGTGGTGCAAACGCTCTGACCAGCGTCGAGGGGCAAGCGACAGGTCACTCAGCTTCCAAAGGTAAAGAGACAGGTCACTCACTGTCCAAAGGTAAAGACACAGGTCACTCAGCTGTCCAAAGGTAAAGAGACAGGTCACTCAGCTCTAAAGGAAAGAGACAGGTCACTCAGCGCAAAGTTAAAGAGACAGGTCACTCAGCTCCAAAGGTAAAGAGACAGGTCACTCAGCTCCAAAGGTAAAGAGACAGGTCACTCAGCTGTCCAAAGGAAAAGAGACAGGTCACTCAGCGTCCAAAGGAAAAGAGGACAGGTCACTCAGCTGCCAAAGGTAAAGAGACAGGTCACTCAGCTCAAAGTAAAGAGACAGGTCATCAGCCAAAGGTAAGACGGTCATCAGCAAAGGAAAGAAAGGTCATCAGCTCAAAGAAAAGAACAGGTCACCAGCTGTCCAAAGGTAAAGAGACAGGTCACTCAGCTCCAAAGGTAAAGAGACAGGTCACTCAGCTCCAAAGGTAAAGAGACGGGTCACTCAGCTCCAAAGGTAAAGAGACAGGTCACTCAGCTCCAAGGTAAAGAGACAGGTCACTCAGCTCTAAAGGTCTAAAATAGTTATTCATGTTCTCCTAAGGCAGAGTCCCAGTGTCACTTATATAGTTATTCATGTTCTCTCTAAGGCAAAGTACCAGTGTCACTTATATAGTTATTCATGTTCTCCTAAGGCAGAGTACCAGTGTCACTTATATAGTTATTCATGTTCTCCCTAAGGCAGAGTCCAGTGTCACTTATATAGTTATTCATGTTCTCTCTAAGGCAAGTACCAGTGTCACTTATATAGTTATTCATGTTCTCCCTAAGGCAGAGTCCCAGTGTCACTTATATAGTTATTCATGTTCTCCCTAAGGCAGAGTCCCAGTATCACTTATATAGTTATTCATGTTCTCCCTAAGGCAGAGTCCAGTGTCTCTTATATAGTTATTCATGTTCTCTCTAAGGCAGAGTACGCAGTGTCACTTATATAGTTATTCATGTTCTCCCTAAGGCAGAGTCCCAGTGTCTCTTATATAGTTATTCATGTTCTCTCTAAGGCAGAGTCCCAGTGTCACTTATATAGTTATTCATGTTCTCCCTAAGGCAGAGTCCCAGTGTTCACTTATATGCTATTTTAATCCATCTTCAGAATATTTGCCAATGTTTTTTAGTATTTATTTCTTATGTTTCATCTTCTTATGTTTTACTTTGTTCTATAACTTCTGCCGCAGTCAATACGCTCATTGCCGATTTTATTCATGTACTTTCAGAACATCTGAACAAATCAAATGCATGTTTTGCTAATCGATGTACATGCTTTTTCATCATATACTGGACTTCCTTATGTTGCTATATGCATATTTCTGTGTGTATGCATATGTATGTGTATATGCGGTATACTCTTGTGTTTGTACGTACAGTGAGGAAAATAAGTATTTGAACACCCTGCTATTTTGCAAGTTCTCCACTTAGAAATCATGGAGGGGTCTGAAATTGTCATCGTAGGTGCATGTCCACTGTGAGAGACATAATCTAAAAAAAAAAATCCAGAAATCACAATGTATGATTTGTTAACTATTTATTTGTATGATACAGCTGCAAATAAGTATTTGAACACCTGAGAAAATCAATGTTAATATTTGGTACAGTAGCCTTTGTTTGCAATTACAGAGGTCAAACGTTTCCTGTAGTTTTTCACCAGGTTTGCACACACTGCAGGAGGGATTTTGGCCCACTCCTCCACACAGATCTTCTCTAGATCAGTCAGGTTTCTGGGCTGTCGCTGAGAAACACGGAGTTTGAGCTCCCTCCAAAGATTCTCTATTGGGTTAGGTCTGGAGACTGGCTAGGCCACGCCAGAACCTTGATATGCTTCTTACAGAGCCACTCCTTGGTTATCCTGGCTGTGTGCTTCGGGTCATTGTCATGTTGGAAGACCCAGCTCGACCCATCTTCAATGCTCTAACTGAGGGAAGGAGGTTGTTCCCCAAAATCTCGCAATACATGGCCCCGGTCATCCTCTCCTTAATACAGTGCAGTCGCCCTGTCCCATGTGCAGAAAAACACCCCAAAGCATGATGCTACCACCCCCATGCTTCACAGTAGGGATGGTGTTCTTGGGATGGTACTCATCATTCTTCTTCCTCCAAACACGTTTAGTGGAATTATGACCAAACGTTCCATTTTGGTTTCATCTGACCACATGACTTTCTCCCATGACTCCTCTGGATCATCCAAATGGTCATTGGCAAACTTAAGACGGGCCTTGACATGTGCTGGTTTAAGCAGGGGAACCTTCCGTGCCATGCATGATTTCAAACCATGACGTCTTAGTGCATTACAACAGTAACCTTGGAACGGTGGTCCCAGCTCTTTTCAGGTCATTGACCAGCTCCCCCCGTGTAGTTCTGGGCTGATTTCTCACCTTTCTTAGGATCATTGAGACCCCACGAGGTGAGATCTTGCATGGAGCCCCAGTCCGAGGGAGATTGACAGTCATGTTTAGCTTCTTCCATTTTCTAATGATTGCTCCAACAGTGGACCTTTTTTCACCAAGCTGCTTGGCAATTTCCCCGTAGCCCTTTCCAACCTTGTGGAGGTGTACAATTTTGTCTCTAGTGTCTTTGGACAGCTCTTTGGTCTTGGCCATGTTAGTAGTTGGATTCTTACTGATTGTATGGGGTGGACAGGTGTCTTTATGCAGCTAAAGACCTCAAACAGGTGCATCTAAATGTAGGATAATAAATGGAGTGGAGGTGGACATTTTAAAGGCAGACTAACAGGTCTTTGAGGGTCAGAATTCTAGCTGATAGACAGGTGTTCAAATACTTATTTGCAGCTGTATCATACAAATAAATAGTTAAAAAATCATACATTGTGATTTCTGGATTTTTTTTTTTTAGATTATGTCTCTCACAGTGGACATGCACCTACGATGACAATTTCAGACCCCTCCATGATTTCTAAGTGGGAGAACTTGCAAAATAGCAGGGTGTTCAAATACTTATTTTCCTCACTGTATGTATATGTGTGTGTCTATGCATGTATGTGTATATACAGTATATGTGTGTATGTGTATATATATAATATATATATATATATATATATATATATATATATATACAGTATGTGTGTATGTGTATATGTATATATGTATATTTATATATGTCTTTCTCTGTGACATGATTGGAGGGTTGGTTGAATGCTGAGAGCTGGTGCGAGTGTGAGTATGGGTGTGAATGTGTGTGGCTATGTATTTTTCTGTTTTGTTTTGTCTGCTTTTTTGTTGTTGTTATGTAATGTAACGTTTGATCTGCTACCATTTTATTTTATTTTATTTTTATGTTGTCTATTTGAATTAGAGGACCCCCTCGAAAACGAGATGATTCATCTCAAGGGGCTATTCCTCTTGAAATAAATAAATGTCAAATATAGTTTTTCATGTTCTCCCTAAGGCAGAGTCCCAGTGTCACTTATATAGTTATTCATGTTCTCTCTAAGGCAGAGTACCAGTGTCACTTGTATAGTTATTCATGTTCTCCCTAAGGCAGAGTACCAGTGTCACTTATATAGTTATTCATGTTCTCCCTAAGGCAGAGTACCAGTGTCACTTATATAGTATTCATGTTCTCCCTAAGGCAGAGTCCCAGTGTCACTTATATAGGTATTCATGTTCTCTCTAAGGAATAGTACCAGTGTCACTTATATAGTTTATTCATGTTCCCTAAGGCAGAGTCCAGTGTACTTATATAGGTATTCATGTTCTCTCTAAGGCAGAGTACCAGTGTCACTTATATAGTTATTCATGTTCTCTCTAAGGCAGAGTCCAGTGTCACTTATATAGTTATTCATGTTCTCCCTAAGGCAGAGTACCAGTGTCACTTATATAGTTATTCATGTTCTCCCTAAGGCAGAGTCCCAGTGTCACTTATACAGTTATTCATGTTCTCTCTAAGGCGGAGTCCCAGTGTCACTTATATAGTTATTTATGTTCTCCCTAAGGCAGAGTACCAGTGTCACTTATATAGTTATTCATGTTCTCCTAAGGCAGAGTACCAGTGTCACTTATATAGTTATTCATGTTCTCCCTAAGGCAGAGTCCAGTGTCACTTATACAGTTATTCATGTTCTCTCTAAGGCAGAGTCCCAGTGTCACTTATATAGTTATTTATGTTCTCCCTAAGGCAGAGTACCAGTGTCACTTATACAGTTATTCGTGTTCTCTCTAAGGCAGAGTACCAGTGTCACTTATATAGTTATTCATGTTCTCCTAAGGCAGAGTACCAGTGTCACTTATATAGTTATTCATGTTCTCCCTAAGGCAGAGTACCAGTGTCACTTATATAGTTATTCATGTTCTCCCTAAGGCAGAGTACCAGTGTCACTTATATAGTTATTCATGTTCTCCCTAAGGCAGAGTCCCAGTGTCACTTATATAGTTATTCATGTTCTCCCTAAGGCAGAGTACCAGTGTCACTTATATAGTTATTCATGTTCTCCCTAAGGCAGAGTCCCAGTGTCACTTATACAGTTATTCATGTTCTCTCTAAGGCAGAGTCCCAGTGTCACTTATATAGTTATTTATGTTCTCCCTAAGGCAGAGTACCAGTGTCACTTATACAGTTATTCGTGTTCTCCCTAAGGCAGAGTCCCAGTGTCACTTATACAGTTATTCATGTTCTCTCTAAGGCAGAGTCCCAGTGTCACTTATATAGTTATTCATGTTCTCCCTAAGGACAGTACCAGTGTCACATACAGTTATTCGTGTTCTCCCTAAGGCAGAGTCCCAGTGTCACTTATACAGTTTCATGTTCTCTCTAAGGCAAGTCCAGTGTCACTTATATAGTTATTCATGTTCTCCTAAGGCAGAGTACCAGTGTCACTTATATAGTTATTCATGTTCTCCCTAAGGCAGAGTCCCAGTGTCACTTATACAGTTATTCATGTTCTCTCTAAGGCAGAGTCCCCAGTGTCACTTATATAGTTATTCATGTTCTCCCTAAGGCAGAGTACCAGTGTCACTTATATAGTTATTTATGTTCTCCCTAAGGCGGAGTACCAGTGTCACTTATATAGTTATTCATGTTCTCCCTAAGGCAGAGTACCAGTGTCACTTATATAGTTATTCATGTTCTCCCTAAGGCAGAGTACCAGTGTCATTATATAGTTATTCATGGTCTCCCTAAGGCAGAGTACCAGTGTCACTTATATAGTTATTCATGTTCTCCCTAAGGCAGAGTCCCAGTGTCACTTATATAGTTATTCATGTTCTCTCTAAGGCAGAGTCTCAGTGTCACTTATATATTATTCATGTGCTCCCTAAGGCAGAGTACCAGTGTCACTTATATAGTTATTCATGTTCTCCCTACGGCAGAGTACCAGTGTCACTTATATAGTTATTCATGTTCTCTCTAAGGCAGAGTACCAGTGTCACTTATATAGTTATTCATGTTCTCTCTAAGGCAGAGTACCAGTGTCACTCCTTCTCCTCTGACACCATTCTTCACCTGAGGGTCACAATATTTCTGTTTAATTAAAAGTAAATGTAAGAGGAATGGCACGACACAGCCACGCCATGAAAATATATTAACTTGCATCAAAAGTTATTCAATATCCTGATTGTGTAAACGCGCCCATGACTCCTAGTTTTCATTTTCTTATTTTTTGGTTTATTGGTAGGACAGTGCAAGTTAATGAACAAGCCACACCGGATTGTAGCCTTGGGCTAATTTCCATCCATCGTCCCCCATGCGCACTCTCAACACTCTCATTCATCTGGCCTATTGTACATGTTTTTTAGTGGTAGGGGAAACCGGAGTACCCGGAGGAAACCTACGAAGACACGGGGAGAACATGCAAACTCCACACAGAAAGGCCCCGGCCTTGGTGGGAATCGAACCCGGACCTTCTAGCTTTGAAGCAAGAGCGCTAACCGCTGTACTACCATCCGCCCTTTATTTATTTCATTCAAAAGTGACATCATACAATCACAACAAATCCGCCAAGCCAATACAGTATGAATGAAACGGAGCAGAGAAGAACATGTCTTATAATATCTGCCCTTTAGTTACTTCACACTTTACATTTCATACTGTTGTCTTTCTTTCACTACTGCCGCTCTTTTTTTCACAATGCAGATACAACGGATGCTCATGACCAAATATACACAAAGAAAAAGTGGATCAAAATAAGAATTGCATATAATCTTACTAACAGGAGTAAAGTTACAAATAGTACAATTGGTTCAGGAGGCACACCCTTAATTTAATTCACTGTCATCTGATATAAAAAATTATAATTTTAACTATAACACTATAACAAAAATCAACACTCAGGCTTATAGAGAACCTGCACCTTTCTACATATGTTATATATTAACATTACAATTTTTTTTAGCGGCCTATAAGACTTCTATAATGATTCAAATGTGTCTAAAAACGTTCAGAACAGAAGCTGCTGTAATCAGCACTGTTGAAAACAAAACAAAAATGTAAGTAACTAACCCACAGACATTTAACCAAACCAACAGCACCTTTATGGCGCATAATCACTGATGCTGTACAAGCGCTTTCATGCATACTATTAACTAGCATAACAAGACAAAGATAGACAGTGTTGTGTTCAAAGCTCTAAGTTGTACTACATCTCTCTGCTCTGACCGCGGTCACACGGGTTCTCCTCTCGCCGCAGTTCCCTCCATTGTTTAGCCACATAACGTTAGCTCCTGTCGCTTTTTCCTCTACCACAAGCAGCGCTGATATCGCCGCTCTGCTATTCTGGCTGAAATCGCGGATGGCTCGTGACTACAAAGACTTGGCGTGAGAATAGTACTACACTTAATAGACTCACCGTTCAAAGTTGTGTCCAGGACCAGATACGCCGGTGCCTTTCTCCTGTCTCCGCCTTCCGCCTGTTTGAATTCTTCTTCGTTTCTGACAATGGGACTAAACAGCGCCAATCTTAGGTGGTGGCCAAAAATATACAGTCTATGGGCCAAACTCATTTCTGACATGTTTTAGCCATTAACATTGACTCAAAACACAGTCTTAATGTTTTTCAGGGACACATAACAAATTCATTCTAGATTTAATTTATTATTATTATATGCATTTGTTTATTCAATAAATCAATTTATATGAGTTTTTATTATCTTCTATTTTCCATTTTGATTTTTATTCTATTTTCAAAAACTATTTTCTTTATTTTAAGTAGACCCGACAGAACTCTATGTTCATGTTCCTTGGACCAAGCTGGGTTTCTATCCTGGTCCAGCATTCTTGCAGAGCCATAGGAAAAAATCATAGATTTGCATGCTCTAACATCACCAAAGTCTTATTCTGTGATCAAAATATTATTTTATTTAATTTATTTTTTACTAATTGAAATCAAACAATTCGTTGTGTTAACGTTTTGGTGAACACGTACTAACATAGTTCTATTTTAGTCTTGTTTTGGTCCTGATGTAGTCTTTTTTTAAGTCTTCTTTTGACAACAATTTGCTGAAAAACAATTTGTGTTTTAATTAGAATGGAACATATCGTGTTGAAATGGTTTAGTGAAATATTGCAATAATATAATTATCGCAATACAACGCAATTTTACATAATTTGTTTAAGTTAGTTTTAGTTATTGCTTTGATAATAGAAAATATGAGCTAGGCATCATGTATGACAGGTTGTTAAAGTGAGATCGGAGTACAAAAATGACTAGATCCTGCCATGAGCAACATAGGAACATTATCTTGTATGTACGTATAGGGCTTATTATGTGCGATATTTAAAGAGGCATACAGGAGACCTAGGAGCTGTTATTGCACATATAGCACCTCAATTTTGCCTATATGTGGCATTACATAGCATATATATTATCATATATGTGCTTATATGCTGTATATATGCAGCATAATGCTGCATATAGGATTCATATATGCGCATATTCCTCATTAGGTTCTTTCAGGGAAAGAACCAGTAGAACCCTTCTGACTCACTCGTCATTAGAAAACCCTCTCCTCAGTCGTCATTGAACCCTCTCACTCAGTCGTCAGGTAGAACCTCTCACTCAGTCGTCAGTAGAAACCCTCTCAACTCGTCGTCAGTAGAACCCTCTCACTCCAAGTCGTCAGTAGAACCCTCTGACTCAGTCGTCATTAGAACCCTCTCACTCAGTCGTCAGTAGAACCTCTCACTATGTCAGTAGAACCCTCTCACTCAGGTCATAGGAACCCTCTGACTCAGTCTCATTAGGAAACCCTTCTCACTCAGTCGTCATTAAACCCTCTGACTCAGTCGTCATTAGAACCCTCTGACTTCAGTCGTGCATTAGAACCCTCTGACTCAGTCGGCATTAGGAACCCTCTACTCAGTCGTCATTAGAACCCTCTCACTCAGTCGTCATTAGAACCCTCTGACTCAGTCGTCATTAAACCCTCTGACTCAGTCGTCATAGAACCCTCTCCACTCAGTCTTCATTAAACCCTCTGACTCAGTCGCATAGAACCCTCTCATCAGTCGTCATTAGGACCCTCTGACTCATGTCATTAGAACCCTCTGACTCAGTCGTCATTAGAACCCTCTTCACTCAGTCGTCATAGAACCCTCTCACTCAGTCGTCAGTTAGAACCTCTCACTCAGTCGTCATTAAAAACCTCTGACTCGGTCTCATTAGAACCCTCTGACTCGTCGTCAGTTAGAACCCTCTGACTCAGTCGCTTAGAAACCCTCTCACTCAGTCGTCATAGGACCCTTCACTCAGCGTCATTAGAACCCTCTCACTCAGTCGTCATTAGAACCCTTCTGACTCAGTCGGTCATTAGAACCCTCTGACTCAGTCGTCATTAGAACCCTCTGACTCAGTCGTCATTAGACCCTCTGACCAGTCGCATTAGAACCCTCTGACTCAGTCGTCATTAGAACCCTCTGACTCAGTCGTCATTAGAACCCTCTCACTCAGTCGTCATTAGAACCCTCTTTTTTCGGTTTCCATTTTAGAACCCTCTGACTCAGTCGTTCATTAGAACCCCTGACTCAGTGTCATTTAGACCTCTGACTCAGTCTCAGTTAGAACCCTCTGACTAGTCGTCATTAGAAACCCTCTGACTCAGTCGTTGCATTAGAACCCTCTCACTCAGTCTGTCATTAGAACCTCTGACTCGTCGTCATTAGACCCTTCTGAACTCAGTCGTCATTAGAACCCCTGACTCAGTTTCATTTAGACCCTCTGACTCGTCGTCATTAGAACCCTCTACTTCAGTCGTCATTAGAACCCTTGACCCTCAGTCGTCATTTAAACCCTCTCACTCGTCGTCATTAGAACCCTCTGACTCAGTCGTCATTAGAAACCCTCGACTCAGTTCGTCCATTAAGAACCCTCTCCACTCAGTCGTTCCATAGACCCTTACTCAGTCGTGCATTAGAACCCTCTGACTCAGTCTCATTTTAAACCCTTCACTCGTCGTCAATTAGCAACCCTCTGACTCAGTCGTTCTTAGAACCCTCTCACTCGTCGTCATTGAACCTCTCACTCAGTCGTCATTATAACCCTCTCACTCAGTCGTCATTAAGAACCCTCTGGACTCCAGTCCGTCATTAGACCCTCTGACTCAGTCGTCATTAGAACCCTCTGACTCAGTCTCATTAGACCCTCCTCACTCAGTCGTCATTAGAACCCCACTCAGTCGTCATTAGAACCCTTCACTCAGTCGTCATTAGACCCTCTGACTCAGTCTCATTAGAACCCTCTGACTCAGTCGTCATTAGAACCCTACTGCTCAGTCGTCATTAGAACCCTCTGACTCAGTGTCATAGAACCCTCTGACTCCAGTCGTCATTAGGACCCTCTGACTCAGTCGTCATTAGAAACCCTCTCACTCGTCTCATTTAGAACCCTCTCACTCAGTCGTCATTAGACCCTTTCACTCAGTCGTATTAGAACCTTGACTCAGTCGCATTGAACCCTCTGACTCAGTCGTCATAACCTCTGACTCAGTCGCATTAGACCCTCTGACTCAGTCTCATTAGAACCCTCGACTCAGTCGTCATTACGACCCTTGATCAGTGTTCATTAGAACCCTCTGACTCAGTCGTCATAGAACCTCTGGACTCAGTCGTCATTAGAACCTCTGACTCAGTCGTAGTAGAACCCTCTGACTCAAGTCGTTCATTAGAACCCTCTTCACTAGTCGTTTCATTAGACCCTCTGACTCAGTCGTCATAAACCCTCTGACTCAGTCGTCATTTAGAACCCTCTGACTCAGTCGTGCATTAGGAACCCTCTGACTCAGTCGTCATTAGAACCCTCTGACTCAGTCGTCATTGAACCCTCTGACTTCAGTTCGTCATTAGAACCCTCTGACTCAGTCGTCAGTAGAACCCCTGACTCAGTCGTCATTAGAAACCCTTCTACTCAGTCGTATTAGAACCCTTGACTCAGTCGTGCATTTAGAACCCTCTGACTTCAGTCGTCATTATAACCCTCTGATCAGTCATAATTTAGAACCCTCTGACTCAGTCGTCATTTAGAAACCCTCTGACTCAGTCGTGCATTAGAACCCTCTGGACTCAGTCGTGCATTAGAACCCTCTCACTCAGTCGTCATTAGACCCTCTGACTAGTCGGCACTTAAGAACCCTCTGACTCAGTCGTTCATTAGAACCCTCTGCTCAGTCGTCAGTAGAACCCTCTGACTCAGTCGTCATTAGAACCCTCTGACTCAGTCGTGCATTAGAAACCCTTCTGACTCAGTCGTGCTATTAAGAACCTCTGACTCAGTCGTGCATTAGAACCTCTGACTCAGTCGTCATTAACCCTCTGACTCAGTCGTCAGTAGAACCCTTGATCAGTGTTGCATTAGAACCCTCTGACTTCAGTCCGTCAGTAGAACCCTCTGACTCAGTCGTCATTAGACCCTCTGACTCAGTCGTCATTAGAACCCTTTGACTCAGTCGTCATTAGAACCCTCTGATCAAGTCGTCATTAGAACCCTCTCACTTCAGTCGTCATTAGAACCCTCTCACTCAGTCGTCATTTAGGAACCCTCTGACTCAGTCGTCATTAACCCTCTCACTCAGTCGTTCATTAGAACCTCTGTCATCGTCATTTAACCCTCTGATCAGTCGTCATTTAAAACCCTCTGACTCAGTTCGTCATAGAACCCTCTGACTCGTGTCATTAGACCCTTCACCCAGTCGTATTAGAACCCTCTTACTCAGTCGTCATTAGACCCTCTGACCAGTGTCATTTAGAACCCTCTGACTCAGTGTCATGAGAACCCTCTGACTCAGTCGTCATTAGAACCCTCTGACTCAGTCGTTTCATTAGACCCTCTGACTCAGTCGTTCATTAGAACCCTCTGACTCCAGTCGTTCATTAGGAACCCTCTGATCGTCGGTCATTAAACCCTTCACTCAGTCGTCATTAGAACCCTTCTTCACTCAGTCGTCATTAGAACCCTTCTGACTCAGTCGTCATTAGAACCCCTCTGACTCAAGTCGTCATTATAACCCTGACTCAGTCGTCATTAGAACCCCTGACTCATTCGTCATTAGAACCCTCTGACTCAAGTCGTCATTAGAACCCTCTCACTCAGTCGTGCATTAGAACCCTCTGACTCAGTCGTTCATTAGAACCCTCTCACTCAGTCGTCATTAGACCTCTGACTCAGTCGTCGATTAGAACCCTTGACTCAGGTCATTAGAACCTCTGGACTCAGTCGTCATTAGAAACCCTCTGACTCAGTCGTTTCATTAGAACCCTCTGACTCAGTCGTCAGTAGAACCCTTGACTCAGTCGTCAATTAGAAACCTCTGACTCATCGTCATTAGAACCCTCTGACTCATCGTCATTAGAACCCTCTCACTCAGTCGTCATTAGAACCTCTGACTCAGTCGTCATGTAGAAACCCTCTGACTTCAGTCGTCATAGAACCTCTCACTCAGTCGTCATTAAACCCTCTGACTCAGTCGTGCATTAGACCCTCTGACTCAGTCGTCATTAGAACCCTCTGGACCGTCGTCATTAGAACCTTACTCATCGTCATTTAGAAATCCTCTGACTCAGTCGTCATTAGAACCCTTCTGACTCAGTCGTCATTAGAACCCTCTCACTCAGTCGTATTAGAACCCTCTGACTCAGTCGTCAGTAGAACCCTCTGACTCAGTCGTCATTAGAACCCTCTGACTCAGTCGTCATTAGAAAACCTCTGGACTCAGTCGTATTAGACCTCTCACTCAGTCGTCATTAGAACCTCTGACTCAGTCGTGCATTAGAACCGCTCTGACTCAGTCGTCATTAGGAAACCCTTGACTCAGTCGTCATTAGAACCCTCTGACTCAGTCGTCATTAGAAACCCTCTGACTCAGTCGTCATTAGAACCCTCTCACCAGTCGTATTAGAACCCTCTGACTTCAGTCGTCATTAGAACTCTGACTCAGTCGCCATACATTTAGAACCCTCTGACTCATTCGTCGATTTAGAACCTCTCACTCGTCCGTCATTAGAACCCTCTGACTCAGTCGTGCATTAGAACCTCTGACTCAGCTCGTCATTAGAACTCTGATCAGTCGTGCATTGAACTCTCTGATCAGTCGTCATTGAACCCTCTGGACTCAGTCGTCATTAGACCCTCTCACTCAGTCGTCATTAGAACCTCTCACTCAGTCGTCATTAGAACCCTCTGACTCAGTCGTCATTAGAACCCTCTCACTCAGTCGTCATCAACCTCCGACTCGGCTGAAGCTGATTTCCTGGTCGTTTCAGAATGTGCCAAGCGTCGGTGGCAGACGTGGTTTTCCCTGGTGGACGGATCGTCGAGCAATCACCGGCCTGAGCAGCTTTCGAGAATGAGAGGATTCCTGCCGGCAAGCGTCATCAACGGACTGGGACATCGGGGAGGACAAGGTCAGGACGGGGGACAGGGGAGGACAAGGTAGGACGGGGGGAGGAGGGGAGGAGGGGAGGACAAGGTCAGGAACGGGGGAGGAGGGGGACAAGGTCAGGACGGGGGAGGAGGGGGAGGAGGGGGAGGACAAGGTTCAGGACGGGGGAGGAGGGGGGACAAGGTCAGGACGGGGGAGGAGGGGGGAGGAGGGGGAGGACAAGGTCAGGAAAGGGGGAGGAGGGGAGGAGGAGGTCAGGACGGGGGAGAGGGGGAGGACAAGGTAGGATGGGGAGGAGGGGAGGAGGGGGAAGGACAAGGTCCAGGACGGGGGAGGAGGGGAGGAGGAGGTCAGGACAGGGGAGGAGGGGGAAGGACAAGGTCAGGACAGGGGAGGAGGGGGAGGACAGGTCAGGACAGGGGAAGGAGGGGAGGACAAGGTCAGGATGGGGGAGAGGGAGGAGGGGGGAGGACAAGGTCAGGACAGGGGAGGAGGGGAGGACAAGGTCAGGGACAGGGGGAGGAGGGGGAAGGACAAGGTCAGGCGGGGAGGAGGAGGACAAAGGTCAGGACAGGGGAGGGGGAACTAGTTGAAAAAAATAAGTTTTCAAATGTGTTCGCAAACTCTCTCGCTCGCCCAGGTGCGTGTGGGTCTAGCGCAGTACAAAGCAAGTGAAGTAATCAGGAGTTCCTCTCCTCAAAGACCACATGGAGAAGAGCGCCCTGCTGGAGGTGCTGGAGGAGGTCCAGTACCGAACCGGGGCACAGAGACCGGGAAGGCCTGGACTTCATCCGGACCACTACTTCACCTGAGGCCGGCAGCCGGGCGGCCGATAGGGTACCGATGCTTGTGGTCATCACCGATGGAGACTCCACCGCCCAGGTACCTGTTTTATGATCGATCACAAACACAAACGCTCCGTCTGAACTCGCCTTTTACCAGGAGATAACAAATACCGGTCCACGTAAAAAGAAGAAAAATCTGCATTGATGTCAATGTCAGCTAACAGCACCGAAAACACTTCCTGTTGTCCTACAAAAAAAAGCGTCAATGTTCCACGCCGCTGGGAGAGTGTTTGGATGTTAAAAATGAACCTAATGTTTTAGGTTCAAATTCGAACAATCTTGTTTGTTCTTCATTTCCACTGGTCGTTCGTTTTGCTTCAAATAGAAATAAAAGCCACTGTGACTCCTCCTTTTAGGTTGCTCGCCCGGCCCAGGCCTCCGGCAGTGGGCGTCCTGGTCTTTCACCATCGGGTGGGAAGGCCAACAAGGCGGAGCTGCAGGAAATCGCCTCACGACCGTTTAGCGGCTTCATGCTGAAGAGCGACTCGTACAGGCCGAACCGGCTCACAGAGGAGCTGCTGCAGACGTGTGTTGTGTCATGGAGGACGTGCGGTGGGTGAGGACCAGGGGGTGAGAGGGGAGGGGGAGGGGGATGAACTTTTTTCAGTCTTGGATCTTCACTGTCTCACAAGACGTGTTTTACAAAACCTACAACTGAATTGATTTTTTTTTTTTATCGCCCTTTTGTTGTTTCTTGTGTTTCGTTCCTTTTTTTTTAATTGTGTATTGTGCCTTTCCGGCACGTTTTTTTGTACTCGCTTTGCATTTTTTCAAAAGCTTTTAGATTGGGTAAAGCAAAACTTGGTTTCAGGTCCAAAGGCACTTTGTAGCTTGGCTACAATTGTAGCTTACCACCACCAAGTATGGAGTAAATGAAAAGTGCAATGTAAAGCCGTCTTTGAGTGTCCAGAAAAGCGCTTATTAAAACCAGTGCATTATGTAACATGCAAGGAAACGATTTCTGAACTAGTAAGAAACCAACTAAACTGGGATGCATGTTTTCTAGTATTTTCTTTGTTGCGAGTGCTTACGTCATAATAACTAATAACTCAGACGGGGCATTTAAATCTTATTGCTCCACAAGGGTGTCACTCAAGATCAGGGACATAATGAAATACGGGCATCACGTGACGATAGCGTCATCTCTTCCAAATATTTTGTGTTAGGCAGTAGCACACAAACTAAAGCTGAGGGGAACTACTACGTATGTAAACTAAGTACTATAGTGGCGATACACTCAGCAACATCTGCACAAAGTGTGGCTCTCATAATAATCAGGTCTCTGTCTTTGCTGTAAAGCCAAAGTGAGGCCAAATGTAGAGTTTAAAAGAGCCGAGCGTCTCATAGCTCTTCTTTTCCATGGTAAATGTTTCTGTGTTTCTCTAACTCCTCATGGACACTAGACTTCTCCTGCTGTTAGTAACAGGACAAGAACGAACCATGGACCTCCTGAGTGAGGAGCATTCACTAACAGCCTGTTAGTTTGAATCTCCTCACTCTGCTTCTGTTCCAGTGCTGGTTTGAGGAGGTTCTTGTTTTCATTGTTAACTTGTTATTTAAGTTGAAGATGTGAGTAAGTCTTCTCGTGCCAGTGGTTTGAAGTTTCCTCACTCTCTGCTCCTGTCTTTTGGTTCTCCTGTTTTCTTGTTTGTCAGCGAAGTTTCCTCTGCTCTGTCTCCCAGCACTGGCAGAGAAGTTTGCGGACATCTTCTTCCTGGTGGACAGCGCCTCTCCAGAAGGATTCCTGCAGTGAAGTCGGTCTGATCGTGTGGTGACAGCTGATTGGTGCTGATGATACAGGGTGGGTCTGGCTCATACAGCTCACGGTGAAGACGGAGTTCCTCCCTGACGCTCACGCAGACAAAGAGCAGACTCTGGCCGAGGTTGAAGAGTTCAGACTGAGCGTCTTCAGCCAACGAGCGAGAACCTGGGCAACGGCTCTGGAAGTAGCGGCCGGGGGAACTTCTTCACAGAGGCGGCGCAGCCGGGCGGGGCAGGCTTCAAGGCCGTACTTTGGTGGTTCTGAGCGGGAAGGCGTCCGCCGACTCCGTGTAAAGGCGTCACGCGTGATGAAGGCGACGGGCGCCACAGTGGTGGGCGTGGCGCTGGAGAGAACATGAGCGAGATGAAGTGGTGTCATCGGTCCGTCCGACTACAAGTTGTGCTACAATGGGCGCCCGCTGAGGGCCGTGTTCGAGCAGCAGGAAGTGAGAGGCGACTAGCGGAGGTCAAGTCAACAGTCATCATGGATCTGAAACACGTCATTTAAACCGTTATTAAACATGTATTAACACGTCACTTTAACATGTCATTAACACGTCACTTAAACACGTTATTTAAACCGTTATTAAAACATGTCATTTAACATGTTATCTTAACGACGGTTATTTAAACACGTCATTTAAACATGTTATTTAAACATGTTATTTAAACATGTTATTTAAACACGTCATTTAAATCACGTCACTTAACACGTCACTTAAAACACGTTATTTAAACACGTTATTTTAAACACGTCATTAATCACGTTATTTAAACACGTTATTTTAAAACACGGGCTATTAACACGTTTAACGTTTTTAAATACGTTATTTAAACCACTTATTTAACACGGGCCGGGTATTTAAACACGTTATTTAAACACGTATTTAAACCGTTATTCAACACGTCATCCTAACACTCATTAAAACGGTATTATAAACACGTCATTTAAAACAGTCATTTAAACATGTCACTTAAACAACGTCATTAAAACGTTATTTAAACACCGTTATTTAAACATTCATTTAACCCATGTATTAACATGTTATTTAAACGTTATTTAAACAACGTTATTTAACTGTCATTTAAACATGTATTAAACACGTCACTTAAAACAGTCACTAAACACGTATATTTAAAACACGTTATTTTAACATGTTATTTAAACACGTTATTTAAAACATCTTATTTAAACACGTTATTTAACATGTTATTTAAACCACGTTATTTAAACAGTTATTTAAACACGTCATTTAAAAAGTGTATTTAAACACTTATTTAAAAAACACGTTATTAAACACGTTATTTAAACACGTCATTTAAACACGTTATAAACCGTTATTTAACACGTTATTTACACACGTTTATTTAAACACGTATTTAAACACGTTATTTAACAACGTCATTTAAACAGGTACTTAAAACACGTCATTTAAACACGTTATTTAAACACGTATTTAAAACACCGTTATTTTAACACGGTTTTAAACAGTATTAAACACGTCATTTAAACACGTTATTTAAACACGTTTTTAAAACACGTTATTTTAAAACACGTCATTTAAACACGTCATTTTAAACACGTCATTTAAACATGTCATTAAACAACGTCACTTAAACCGTTATTTAAAACACGTTTACATGTCATTCATTATTTTTTAAACATGTTATTTAAACATTGTTATTTAAACACGTGTTATTTAAACACGTTATTTAAAACATGTCATTTAAACATGTACCTTAAACCGTCACTTAAACACGTAATAATTTAAACACGTTATTTAACATGTTTTTTAACAAACTTATTTTAACATCTATTTTAAACACGTCATTTAACACGTTATTTAAAACAGTTATTTAAACACGTCTTTAAACACGTTATTTTAAACACGTTATTATAAACACAGATATATAAACACGTTATTTAAAAGATATATTAAAACATGTTTATTTTAAACACGTTATTTAAACACGTTACTTAAAACACGTTACTTAAACATGTTATTTAAACACGTTATTTAAACACGTCACTTAACACTGTTATTTATAAAAAACGTTATTATAAACCATGTCATTTAAAAGTATATATAATGTTTTTAAACAAATATTTAAACACGTTAATTAACATGTCCATTTAAACTGTTTTTTTAAACATGTTATTTAACACGTTACTTAAACAGTTATTTAATACATGCTTTTATTTAACACGTTATTTAAACACGTCACTTAAACACGTTATTTAAACACGTTAATTAAAAGTTATTTTAAACGTTCATTACACGTCATTTAACACATATATTTAACAGTTATTTACACGTCATTTAAGTTATTAAACACTTAATTTAAACACGTCACTTAAACAGTTATTTAAACATGTTATTTAAACACGTTATTAAACACGTCACTTAAACACGTTTATTTAAACACGTTCTTAAAACATTTATTTAAACATGTTATTTAAACAACGTTATTACACTGTCATTAACACGTGTTCATTTAAAACGTTCTTAAACACGTTATTTAAACACGTATTAAACACGTTAATTTAAACACGTCATTAAACACGTTATCTTAACCGTTATTAACACGATCCATTTAAACAATTTTTTAACACGTTATTAAACACGTTATTTAAACACGTTATTTAAACAACGTTATTTACACGTTATTTAACAGTCATTTAAACACGTTATTAACACTATTTAAACACGGTCATTAAACACGTCATTAAACACGTTATTTTAACGTTATTTAAACACGTCATTTAAACATGTTATTTAACTTTATTTAACAGTTATTTAAACACGTTATTTAAACACGTTATTTACACGTCATCTTAAACACGTCATTTAAACACATTATTTTAAACCACAATATTTAACCATGTTATTCTAAACATGTTATTTAAAACACATTTATTTTAAACACGTTTATTTAAACACGTTATTTAAACACGTTATTTAAACACGTTATTTAAAACATGTTTTAAACATGTTATTTAACATGTTTTTAAAACTTATTTAAACATGTTAATTTAAACAGTCATTACATGTTATTAAACATTTATTTAAACACCGTTATTAAACACGTCACTTAAAAACGTTATTTAAACACGTCATTAACACGTTATTTAAACGTTATTTAAACACGTATTTTTAAACATGTTATTTAAACACGTATTTATTTAAACACGTCATTTAAACATGTTATTTTAAACCACGTTAATTTAAACACGTATTAGAACATTATTTAAACACTTCATTTAAACAGCGATTAATTAAACACGTTATTAAACACGTCATTTAATCATGTTATTTAAAACACTCATTAAATACGTCCCTTAAACACGTATTTAAACCTGTTATTTAAACACTGTCATTAAACACGTCCCTTAAACACTTATTTAAACAAAGTTATTAAACACGTCGATTTTAAACACATTATTTAAACACGTTATTTAAACACGTCATTAATCAGTATTAAACACGTCATTAAAGTCCCTAAACACTATTAAACACGTTATTAAACACGTCATTAATCATGTTATTTAAGCACGTCAATTTAAAAATACGTCCCTAAACACATTATTTAAACACTTATTTAACACGTCATTTAATCATTTTTAAACACGTTATTTAAACACGTTATTTAAACATGTATTTAACACGTTATTTAAACACGTTATAAACACTGTCATTTAAACACTTAATTAAAACACTTATTTAAACACTCATTAATCATAGTATTTAAACACGTTATGTTAAAGACACGTATTTAAACATGTTATTTAAACACGTTATTTAAAACACGTTATTTAAACATTATTTTTAAACACGTCATTTAAAACAGTTATTTTAAACACGTTATTTAAACACGTCAAATTATACAATTTAAACCACGTTTTTAAACACGTATTTAAACATGTATTTAAACACGTTAATTTAACACGTTATTTAAACATGTTATGTTAAAACACGTCATTTAAACACATTATTTTAAACACGTTTATTAAACAGTCATTTAATCATGTATTTAAACACATTAATGTATTTAAACACGTTAATTTAAACATGTATTTAAACACGTTATTTAAACACGTTATTTAAACATTATTTAAACACGTTATTTAAACAACGTATTAAACACTTATTAAACATCGTCAATTTAAACACTTATTAAACATGTTATTTAAACATGTTATTTAAACACGTTATTTAGAACATGTTATTTAAAACAACGTCATTTAAACATGTTATTTAATAAACACGTAATTTAAACACGTGTGTAATTTAAACAACGTCCACTTAAACAACGTTAGTTAAACATGTAATTTAAACACGTTATTAAACAGTTTAATTTAAACACGTCATTAAAACACGTCATTTAAACACGTTATTTAAAACACGGTCATTAAAACACGTCATTTAAAACACGTTATTAAACGACGTTATTTAAACACACATTAAACACGTTATTAAACACGTCTTAAACACGTCATTATAGACATGTTTTTAAAACACGTCATGTAAAACACGTTAGTTAAACACTCATTTAAACACGCATTTAAACACGTTATTTAAACACTTAGTTTAAACACGTCATTTAAACATACTATTAAACACGGATTAACAGACGTCAATTAAACATGTTATTAAACAACGTATTAAACATGTTATTAAACCACGTATGTTTAAAAAGCACGTTAATTTAAACACGTTATTTAAACACGTCACAGTAACACGTTATTTAAACCGTCAATTTTAAACACTTATTATAAACACGTTAATTAAACACGTTATTTTAAACACGTCATTAAACACTGCATTTAAACACGTCATTAAACACGTATTTAGACACGTCATTTAAACACGTTATTAAACAACGTCATTTAAACACGTCATTTGTAAACACGTATTAAACCAGCGTTATTTAAACACTTCATTTAAACACGTTATTAAACACGTATTAAAACACGTCATTTAACCGTCATTTAAAAACACGTCACTTCAACACGTTATTTAAACCAAGTCACTTAAACACGTCATTTAAACACGTCACTTAAACACGTTATTTTAAACACGTTATTTAAACACGTCATTAAAAGTTTATTAAAAACAACCACGTTTGAAATTTTAAAAGACAAGTATTTTATAATACACGTCATTAAACAGTTTTAAACACGTATTTAAACACGTTATTTTAACACGTAATTAAACACGTCATTTAAACACGTATTAAAACGTTATTAAACACGTATTAAACACATGTATTTAAACACGTTATTAAACACGTCATTTAATCAATGTATTAAACAACGTCAATTTAAATACGTCCCCTTAAAACACGTCATTTAACACGTTATTAAAACAGCGTCATTTAAACACGTCCCTTAAACACTTATTTAACACGTTATTTAAACACTAATTAACAGTTATTTAAACAACGTCGATTTAAAATACGTCCCTTAAACACGTATTAAACACGTTGATTTAAACACGCATTTAAACCACATTATTTAAACACTTATTTAAACACGTCATTTTAAAATCATGTTATTTAACACTTATTTAAACACGTTATTGTAAAACACTTAGTAAACACGTTATTAAACATGTTATTTTAACACATTATTTAAAACACTTATTTAAACACGTCATTAATCAGTTATTTAAACACGTCATTTAAACACGTCATTTAAGACACGTATTTAAAACGTTATTTAAACACGTCATTTATAAACACTTATTAAACACGATTATTTCAAGTCATTAACATTTATTTAAACACTTATTTAACACGTTATAAACACGTGCATTTAATCAGTTATTAAACACGTTATTAAACACGTATTTAAAACACGCATTAAATACGTCCCTTAAACACGTTATTTAACACTTATTTAAACAACGTCAATTTAAACACATATTTAAACAAGTTATTTAAACACGTCATTTAATCAGTTATTTAAACAAGTTTTTAATACACTTATTTAAAACACGTTATTTAATACACGTATTTAAACATGTTATTGTAAACACATTATTAAACACGTTATTTAAACAACGTCATTTACATTATGGTAAACACGTTATTTAAACACGTTATTATACACTTATTAAAACACGTATTTAAACATGTATTTAAACACAATTATTTAAGACACGTTATTAATTACACGTCATTTAATCATGTATTAAACACGTTTTTTAAACACGTCAATTTAAACACGTATTAAACACGTCATTAAACGTCATTTAAACACGTTATTTAAACACGTTATTTAAACAAGTCATTTATAAACATTTAATTTAAACACGTTAGTTTAGAACATGTATTAAACACGTTATAAACACGTTATTTAAACACGCACTTAAACACGTATTTAAACATGTTAATTAAACACGTCATTTAAACATTATTTAAACACGTTATTAAACAGTATTTAAAACATGTATTTAAACACGTATTAAACACGTCATTTAAACCACGTATTTAAACAGTTATTTAAACACTCATTTAAACATGTTATTATAAACAGTATTTAAACACTCACTTAAACACGTTAATTTAAACACGTTCATTAAACACGTTATTTAAACACTTTATTTAAACACGTCATATTAAACATGTTATTTAAACCCACGTTTATTTAAAGCACGTATTTAAAATTATTAAACACGTCATTTAAACACATTATTAAACACGTCATTTAAACACGTCCTAAACGTTATTAAACACATTATTTAAACCACGGGTCATTAAACACGTCCCTAAACACGTTATTTAAACAACGTTATTAAACACGTCAATTTAACACATATTAAACACGTTATTAAAACACGTCATTTAATCATGTATTTAAAAACACGTCATTTAAATACGTCCCCTTAAAACACGTTATTTAAACACGTTATTTAAACACGTCATTTAAACACATATTTAAACACTCATTTAAACACGTCATTAACACGTTAATTTAAACTACGTTCTTAAACACGTTATTTAAACAGTTATTTAAACACTTATTTAAACACGTTATTTAAACACTCATTTAAACACATTAGTTTAACACGTTTATTTAGAACACGTTATTTTAAACACGTTATTGGTAACACGTCATTTTAAACAAGCGTTATTTTAAACATGTTTTTTAAACACGTTATTTAAACACGTTATTTAAACATGTTATTTAACCGTGCATTAAACACGTTAATTTAAACACGTATTAACACGTCAATTTAATCATGTTATTTTAAACACGTTATTTAAACCACGTTAATTTAAACATGTTATTAAACGTTATTTAAACACGTATTTAAAACATGTTTTATTTAAACACGTCATTTAAACACATTATTTAAACACGTTTTAAACATCGTTATTTAAACACGTGTTTAACAGAGACGATCTTATTTAAACACGTGTTTAACGAGACGATCTTTATTTAAACACGTGTTGTACAGAGACGATCTTTATTTAATCACGTGTTGTACAGAGACACGTTATTTAAACAGCGTTATTTAAACACGTTGTTTAAACACGTCATTTAACACGTTTATTTAAACAGTCATTTAAAACATGTTATTTAAACACGTCATTTAAACATGTTATTTCACACGTATTAAAAAACGTCACTTAAACATGTTATTTCACAGCGTATTTAAACACGTCACTTAAAAACGTTATTTAAACATGTATTTCAAACACGTTATTGTAACATGTTATTTAAACATGTTATTTAAACAGTCATTTAAACATGTTTATTTACCACGTAATTTTAAACACGTCACTTAAACTTGTTATCTCAACAACGTTATTTAAACACGTCATTAACACGTCATTTACAACACGTTCTTTAAACACGGTATTTAAACACGTCATTTAACACGTTATTTAAACACGTCATTTAAACCGTCATTTTAAAACATGTTATTAACACGCTTCCATTTAACACGTCATTTAACACGTTATTTTAAACACCTCATTAAACACGTCATTTAAACACGTTATTTTAAACACGTTAAATTTAAACACGTCATTTAAAACGTTATTTTAAAAACGTCTTTAAACACGTCATTTAACATGTTATTTAAACAACGTTATTTAAACATGTTATTTAAACACGTTATTTAAACACGTTAATTTAAACACGTTATTTACACGTCACTAACACGTTATTTAAAACACGTCATTTTAAAACGTTTTTTAAACACGTTATTTAAAACACGTTATTTAAAACACGTCATTTAAACATGTTATTTAACACGTCATTTAAACACGTCATTTAAACAGTTATTTAAACACGTATTTAACACGTCATTTAAAACACGTTTTTACACGTCATTTATACACGTCATTTAACACGTTATTTAAACACGTTATTTAAAACGTCATTTAAACACGTTATTTACACGTTATTTAAACACGTCATTTAAACACGTCATTTAAACACGTCATTTAACATGTTATTTAGTTATTTTAAACATGTTTTAAACACGTTATTTTAACACGTTATTAAACACGTTATAACAATGTTTTTAAACACATTATTTAACCGTTATTTAAACACGTCATTAATCATGTTATTTAAATCACGTATTTAAAACACGTCTTATACACGTTATTTAAACACGTCATTTAAACACGTCATAAAAACACTTATTTTAAACACGTTATTTACACGTCATTTAAAACGTTATTTAAACACTATTTAAACAAGTCATTTACCATGTTATTTAAACGTTATTTTAACATGTTATAAAAACACGTTATTTAAAACACGTTATTTAACACGTCACTTTAACACGTTATTTAAACATGTTTATTTAAACACGTATTTAACATGTTATTTAAACAGTTATTGTAACATGTTATTTACACATGTTATTTAAACACGTATTTAAACACGTCTTTAAAACTTATTTAAACATGTTATTTAAACACGTCATTTAAACATGTTTTTAAACACGTTACTTTAAACCAGTCACTTAAACACGTTATTTAAAACGTCATTTAAACACGTTATTTTAAACACGTTTTTAAACACGTCACTTAACACGTTATTTACACGTATTTAAACACGTTATTTTAAAAACACGTCATTTAAAACATGTTATTTAAACACGTTATTTAAACACGTAATTTAAACAGTTTTTAAACACGTCATTTAAACAATTATTTAAACACGTCATTTAACACGTCCCTTAAACACGTTATTTAAACACGTATTTAAACGTCAGTTTAAACACGTCCTTAAACACGTATTTTAAAACAACGTTATTTTAACACGTCATTTAACAGAGACCGATCTTTATTTAAACACGTGTTTTAACAGAGACGATCTTTATTTAAACCACGTGTTTAACAAGAAGACGATCTTTATTTAAACACATTATTTAAACACGTTATTTAAACAAGTCACTTAAACATGTATTTAAACACGTTATTTAAACACCGTCACTTAAACAGTTTTATTTAACAACGTCATTTAACATGTTATTTAAAACGTTATTAACATGTCATTTAAATACGTTTATTTAAAACACGTTATTTAAACACGTCATTTAAAACATGTTAATTTAAACACGTTTATTTAAACTGTTATTTAACATGTTATTTAACACGTTATTTAAAACTCATTTAACACGTTATTTAAAACACGTTATTTAAACACGTCATTTTAACATTAATTAAAACACGTTATTTACAACATGTTATTTAAACATGTTTTTTAAACACGTTAATTTAAACACGTCAATTTAAACATGTTTTAAACCGTTATTTAAGACATGTTATTTAAACATGTTATTTAAACACGTTATTTAACACGTCATTTAAACACGTTATTTTAAACATGTTATTTAAACACGTCTTAAACTGTTTTTTTTAAACACGTTATTTAAACACGTCACTTAAACACGTTATTTAACACGTCATTTAAACACGTTTATTTAAAAACGTCATTTAAACATGTTATTTAAACACGTTTTTAAACCGTTATTAAACACGTCATTACACGTCCTTAAACACGTTATTTAAACAACGTTATTAAACCGTCATTTACCATTATTTAACACGTTATTTAACACGTCCCTTTTAGATCATGTTATTTAAACCCGTATGTAATACGTCCCTTAAACACGTTATTTAATACACTTATTTAAACGTCATAAACACGTCCTTATAACACGTTATTTAAACACGTTAATTTTAAACACGTCATTAAAACACATTTATTTAAACACGTTATTTTTAAAACAGTCATTTATCATGGTTATTTAAAACACGTCATGTTTAATATCCCTTCAACAACGTTATTTAAACACGTTTTTAAACACGTCATTTAAACACATTTATTTAAACACGTTATTTAAACAGTCACTTAAACATGTTATGTTAAACACGTATTTAAACGTCACTTAACATGTTATTTAACCACGTCATTTAAAACATGTTATTTAAAAACGTTATTTAAACTGTTCATTTAAATCGTTATCTTAAACACGTTATTAACACTCATTAAACTGTTATTAAACTATGTTTTTAAACAAGTTATTTAAACACGTCATTTAAAATACGTCCCTTAAACACGTTTTTTAAACACGTTATTTAACCACGTTAGTTAAACAACGTCATTTAAACACATTATTTAGAACTGTTTAATTTAACACGGTTATTGAAACGTTTTGAAACACGTTATTTAAACCGTCCTTAACAGTTATTTAAAACATGTTATTAAACACGTCCCTTAAAACACATTATTTATAAACATGTTAATTAAAACACGTTATTTAAACACGTCATTTAAACACGTTATTTAAACACGTCACTTAACATGTTATTTAAACACGTCATTTAAACAAGTCACTTAAACACGTTATTTAAACACGTTTTTAAAACACGTCTTAAACACGTCACTTACATTTTTTTAGTCCCTTAAACCATTATTTAAACTGTTAATTAATACGTCCTTAAACACGTTATTAAACATGTTTTTAAACACATATTTAAACATGTTTATTTAAAGATGTTATTTAAACCGTCATTAACACGTCATTTAAACACGTTATTTAAAAGTCACTTAACACGTTATTTAAACACGTCATGTAACACTTATTTAAACACGTTATTAACACTTATTTAAAAACGTTATTTAAACACGTCACTTAAATGGTCATCTTAAACATGTTATTTTAAACACGTTCATTTAAACAATGTTATTTAAAACACGTCACTTAAACACGTTATTTAAACACGTCACTTAAAATGTCACTTAAACACGTTATTTAACACGTCACTTAACACTTATTATAACACGTCACTTAAACACGTTATTTACACACGTCATTAACATGTTATTTAACACGTATTTAACACGTCATTTAAACACGTTATTTAACACGTCATTCTAAACACGTTATTTAACACGTTATTTAAACACGTCACTAAACATGTTATCTTAAACACGTCATTTAAACACGTCATTTAAAACGTCATTTAAACACGTTATTTAAACACGTTATTTAACCACGTTATTTTTAAACACGTTATTTACACTTATTTAAACGACGTCATCTTAAACACGTTATTTAAACACGTCATCTTAAACACGTTATTTAACAATCATTTAAACACGTTATTTAAACACGTCATTTAAAAACACGTCATTTAAAACAAGTCATTTACACGTTCATTTTAAAACACGTTATTTAACACGTCACTAAACACGTTATTTTAAACAAGTCATTTAAACACGTTTTTTAAACACGTCATTTAAACACGTCATTTAAACACGTCATTTAAAATAAACACTTATTTAACAACGTTATTTAAACACGTTATTTAAACACGTTATTTAAACACGTCATTTAAACACAGGTTATTTAAACACGTATTTAAACACGTCATTTAAACAACGTCATTTAAACATGTTATTTAAACACGTCATTTAAACACGTTATTTAAACAGTCCACTTAACAGTTTTTAACAAGTCATTAAACACGTATTTAACACGTCATTTAACACGTCAATTTAACCAAGTCATTTAAACACGTTATTTAAACAAGTCATTTAAAACACGTCATTAAACACGTCATTTAAACACGTCATTTAACACGTTATTTAAACACGTCACTTTAACACGTTATTTTAACCAAGTCCATTTAAACACGTTATTTAAACACGTCTTTAACACACGTCAATTTAACACGTCATTTAAACATGGTTATTTAACACGTCACTTACAACACGGTTATTTAAACACGTATTAAAACACGTTATTAACAAGTCATTTAAACACGTTATTAAACACGTCATTTAAACAGTCATTTAAACAAGATCATTTAAACACGTTATTTAGAACCGTCTTTAAACACGTCATTTCAACACGTCATTTAAACACGTCATTTTAAACACGTTATTAAAAACACGTCACTTAAACACCGTTCTTTAAACAATCATTTAAACACGTTTTAAAACAACGTATTAACACGTATTTAAACACTTCATTTAAACCACGTCATTTAAACACGTTCACTAAACACGTTATTTAAACACGTTATTTAAACACGTCACTTAAACACGTTATTTAAACATGTCATTATAACACGTTATTTAAACAGTCATTTAACACGTCATTTTAAACACGTTATTTAAACACGTCATTTAAACACGTTATTTTTAACAGTCCTACACGTTTTTTAAACACGTTATTTAAACACGTTATTTAAACACGTTAATTTAAACACGTTATTAAAAACAACATTTTTAAACACGTCATTTAAACACGTTTTTAAACCGTCATTAAACACGTTATTTAAACACGTTATTTAAACACGTCATTAACACGTATTTAAACACGTTATTTAACACGTCACTTAAACACGTTTATTTAACATTGTTATTTAAAACAACGTATTTAAACACGTTATTTAAACACGTCATTAACACGTTATTTAACAAGTCATTTAACACGTATTAAAGCGTTATTTAAACACGTCATTTAAACCGTTATTTAAACACGTCACTTAACACGTTATTTAAACAAGTCATTTAAACGTCATTAAACACGTTATTAAAACCGTTATTTAAACACGTCATTTAACACGTCACTAACACGTTATTTAAACAGTCATTTAAACACTCATTTTAAACACGGTTATTAAACCGTCATTTAAACAAGTCATTTAAACAAGTCACTTAAGACACGTTACTTAAAGCAATGTTATTTTAAACAATGTTACTTAAACATGTTATTTAAACACGTCACTTAAACACGTTACTTAAACATGTTATTTAACATAAGAAAAAACAAAAAAAAAAATCACGTCACATTTAAACACGTTTTTAAACACGTTATTTAAACACGTCACTTAAACACGTATTTAAACACGTTATTTAAACACGTCACTTTAACACGTATTAAACATGTTTTATTTAACACGTCATTTAAACACGTTTTTAAACACGTTATATACTACACGTACTTAACCACGTTTTTAAACCATTTAAACACGTCAATTTAAACAGTTATTTAAACAGTTATTTTTAAAACACGTCATTTAAACACGTCACTTACACACGTTATTAACAAGTAATTAACCGTCATTTAAACAGCTTATTTATACACGTATTTAAAACACGTCATTAAAACGTTATTAAACAGTCATTTAAACACGTCACTTAAAACGTTATTTACAGTCATTTAAACACGTCATTTAAACACGTTATTTAAACACGTTAACTTACACGTTACGTAAACACTCATTTTAACACGTTATTTAAACACGTTATTTAAAAAGTCATTTAAACACGTCATTTAAACACGTTATTATAAACACGTCACTTAAACATCGTCATTTAAACACGTTATTTAAACACGTTATTTAAACAGTATTAACACTCATTTAAACACTCATTTTAAACCCGTTTATTATAAAAAACACGTATAACACGTCACTTTAAACGTTATTAAACAGTTATATTAAACAGTTCATTTAACACGTCATTTAAACCACGTTATTAACCGTATTTAAACAGTTATTTAACAAGTCATTAAAAACACGTCTTTAAACACGTATTTAAACACGTTATTAAAACGTCACTTAAACACGTTAATTTAACAGTCATTTAACACGTCATTTAAACCACGTTAAGTTAAACACGTTATTAAACAAGTCTAACACGGCGCTTCTTTCAACACGTATTTAAACACGTTAATTAAAACACGTCACTTAACCGTTATTTAAACAAGTCATTTAAACATCATTTAAAACACGTTAGTTAAACACGTTTTTTAAACACGTCATTTAAACACGTCATTTAGACGTTATTTAAACACGTCACTCTAAACACGTTATTTAACAGTTCATTTAAACCAGTCAATTTAAACACGTTTAGTAAACCGTATTTTACACACGTCACTTAAACACGTTAGTTAAACACGTTTTTAAACAGTTTTAACCACGTCACTTAAACACGTTATTTACAAACGTCATTTTAAACACGTCATTTAAACACGTTATTCTAACACGTTATTTAAACACGTCATTTAACACGTCACTTAACACGTTATTTAAAACACGTTATTTAAAAAACCGTCGATTTAAACACGTATTTAACACGTTATTTACCACGTTTTTAAACACGTTCCATTTAAACACGTCACTTAAACACGTTATTTAAACACATTTTTAAACACGTCACTTAAACACGTTATTTAAACACGTTTTAAACCGTCATTTAAACACGTTATTTAAACAGTCCTTACATGTTATTTAAACACGTCATTTAAACAAGTTCACCTTAAACACGTTATTTAAACACGTTATTTAAACACGATCAATTAACAGTTATTTAAACACGTCACTTAAAACGTTATTTAAACAATCACTTAACACGTATTTTAACACGTCATTTTAAACACGTTAATTTAAACACGTCATTTAACAAGTCACTTAAAACATGTTATTTTAAACACATCATTTAAACCGTAATTTAAACACGTTACTTTTGAACACGTCATTTAACAAGTCACTTAACGTTATTAAACACGTCATTTAACACGTTATTTTAAACAACGTCATTTAAACAAGTCACTTTACCCATGTTTTTAAAACACGTCATTTAAACACGTTATTTAACACGTCATTAAACCGTTTTTAAACACGTCATTTAAACCATGGTTATTTAACACGTCATTTAAACATGTTATTTAAACCTCATTTTAAACACGTTATTTAAACACGTCATTTAAACAAGTCACTTAACATGTTATTTAAACACGTATTTAAAAACACGTTTTTTAACCACGTCATTATAAACATTATTTCAACACGTTATTTAACACGGTACTTAACATGTATTTAAATACATCCTTAAACACCGTTATTTAAACCTGTATTACCGTTTATTTAAACACGTCATTTAAACATGTCATTTAAAACACGTCACTAAACACGTTATTTAAACAGTTATTTAACACGGTTATTAAAACACATTTAAACACGTACTTAACACGTTATTTAAACACGTTATTTAAACTCCTAACCTAACCCTAACTCCATATTGTACATTTGTATACCCCAACAGTGACTTCACGGTTGTGACCTCACATTTTTGTGACTCACGTCTGGCCTCACTGTGTGACCTCACGTCTGTGACTCAATTCTGTGACTACGTGTGTGGACCTCACGTCTGTGACTCAATGGGACCTCTTCTGTGACTCAGGGATCCACGTCTGTGAACCTCACGTCTGTGACCTCACGTTGTGACTTCACGTGTGTTGACCTCCATGTGTGACCTCATGTCTGTGACTTCACGTCTGGTGACTCAGTTCTGTGAACCTCACGTCTGGTGACCTCACTCTGTGAACCTCACGGGACCTCACGTGTCTTCTGGTCGTCTCCAGATTGCCGCTCGGCGACGCTGGGCTGACCATTGTGTTCATCGTGGATGATCCGGCAGCATCGGGAACTTTCCAAACTTCCAGCTGGTGAGGACGTTTCCTGCATCGGGTGGTGAGCGGCGAGGTCAGTCCGTCCCGTGTGCGCGTGGGCATAGTCATTGTACAACGACGTCCAAGCCCAGGTTTAACTCGACAGCTTTCAACGACAAGACGGGAGCTGCTCAACTTCATCAGATCCTCCGTACCATGGAGGAGGCACTACACGGGCAAGCTCCTGAACTAACACCCGTGAGAGCGTGTTCACGGCGCTGAGGGCAGCCGGCGCAGGCCCCAGGCGTCAGCAGGTGGCAGTGTCATCCGGATGGAAGTCTCAGGTCAGAGGGTTTTTACTCTAACTAAAATGTTTTTATATTATTATAATTCAAGCGTCATATAATCATAATGTTTGTGTTCTGTTTTTCCAGAGGATCGTGGCGCAGCCAGTGGGACTACGGCGAGCAGGCGTGACCGTGAACGTCCGGCGTGAAGGACGCAACAAGCAGGAGCTGGACAAGATGGCGTCGTACCCGGCAAACGACACGTCTTTATCGTGGCAGTTTCACCAAACTCAAAGTCTGTTGCCACAGGTTCTGCGAAGACGCTTTGCCAAAACATTACCGGAGCGCCTGTCCACTGGAAACCAGGACGGCAAGCCTTTAAAGGGTACTTTAAAATCACTTTTATATTAATAACAGGCCATCACCACGGAAACAGGCGGGCGGGCCTTTTAAAGCGGTATTTTAATAACTTTATATTAAAACAGGCCCATCACCACGGAAACCAGGAGGGCGGGCTTAAAGAGGGTACTTTAATAACTTTAATATTAAATAACAGCCGTCACAACAGCGACGAGAAAGATGGGCCTCAAAAGAGGATTTATTAATAAGAAAAACAAACAATAACTTGTCATGAAAAAATAATTTGGACTCTGCATGACCCAATTACAAAGGTAAATGATGAAGCCGTCCTCTGAACAATTGGGCGTCAAAGGGAATCTTCCTTTACCTTTTAGTAAATTAACCCGTTATAAGCCAGGAGCTTAGAACAGCTTCCCTGTTTGAGATGGCCGCATGTGTGTAATCGTCATTCACCTTGCTGCACAAATCGTGATAAACTTGTGATCTGAGGCCAACTTAATCAAATCTTTAATATGTGTTTCACGAAAATTGCCTTGGTGTTTTCCTAAAAATCTGCACGTTTGTGCGTCATTAGGTGGATAAGTAACGCGAAATCGCAGTAAGAGACGGCGAGTTGGATAGGCTTGCTTTGATTATGAACGCGCGCTCTGGTGGCCAAATGGATCAAATGCGAAACACAATGGATGATTGCCAATAAATGCACGCGCAAATGGACGTGAAGAATAAATATCTCCGTAACTTCTAGAGAACTGATCTCAGAGGGAAGGCTGCATTTAAAAAGTGAGTTTGGAAAGTGCTCCAGGAAATGCGCCAGAATTTTGGATCTGGAGTTAGCATATGAGCTCCAGAGGAATGATGAAACAAAATAACAAAGATGGCGTGGCAAGCCCTTGACCGGATGTCCTCCTGGTTAGTCGGGCTGCTAGAGGGATGAAGATTTAGAGGCAAAAGTGAATCACCTGTTGCGCGAGGGATTGTCCTGCGACCCGGTTGCCGAAGTTGGTGGCAGGAGCGCGTGAGAGCGCGGGGACAGAAGCCGGGGCTCGTCAGGATGGAGCTCGACGGTACACGGACAAAGTGGCGGTGCTTCGAGGAAAGACTAACTCAGGATAAGCGACAGCTACCAAGGGTTTTTGTATCTTCTGCGAAATCCCACGCGGAGCGACTGATGGAGATCAACTTTAGGACTCTTCTTAGAGAGTCCGCCTAAGGACTATTCTTGGCTGGAAAAGGGAGATTGGTTAAACGTGATGGTGAGGCAGCGGGATGTGGGCTACGGGTTTGACGGACATGCCAGCCTTGTAAGTACTGACTATGTGTTTTGGTTATTGGAACGTGAACGGATGGACACTTAACAATTAAATAACTGAGAGCGCATTCCTTCTCTTCGCTTGTGCAAGACATTATTTTTTGAATGAGACTCTTTATCTAATTACACCTGAACTTGAGGATTTTCCTGGATTGGGCCATAACCGATGCCTCATAAGAGACTTAAGGGCGTCTGGTGGTGGTGGGTATTTCGTTGAAATCAGTTTTTGAACAATTTCTCTATTAAATTATTGAAACAAGTGATGGCGTTCTTGTCTGTCGCTTTGGAAGCATATGGTGTCACAATATTCAATTCATTATAAGTCCTGTTTTAATTTCAGAAATTCTATCTGGGTAGAAATGCTGATCTTTTCTATGCTCATTTATTGTCATTAATATATGCGGCAGATGTTGATTCAGTTTTATGTGAGATTTAAAACAGTCGCATTGCGGGCCTTAAAAGATTTTGCTGAGAAAGACGATCTTCCCCCTAGAGGTTTGGGTTGGATCGTCTGAATAAACATGGTGAAAGTTTTGTACATTTTCTTAAGATTCCAAATGCGTATTCTGAATGGTAAGGATAAGCCTGCAAAGGATGATTTTCATTCTAATCAGAAGTAACAGCAGTGGTTAATTACATTGTGGTCCACATGTGGACTGAAGACATGGTGAATTTAGAGTTTTATCCACATGACCTAATGTGGACAGAGCTGAGCAGTTCATGATAGATACAGATGTAGACTTCTGATTCCACGTGCTTTTATTTGCGTTTTCCGTCAGAGGAGAACATGCCCAGGAAAGGAACGTTTTGCTCTGCAGATAAAAGACCATAAAAGGCATAGAAATTTTTTGATTCGAGGCTGTATACAACTCTTAATAATTTTACAGAGCAAGATAGAAAGCAGCGAGAAAACGCAGGAAAATTTGAACTATTGCTATGACTGTTTGTACCTATTGGATAAAGAAATTAGTAATATAATGACAATATAAAAATGCACGGAAAAAAAAAATCAAGCAGCCTGTAATTGGAATGATGAATTACAAGTCATGTGTTGATTGTCTTCGTTTGGCTGAGAAAAGCTTTTTGAATGGTAAAGATCAGATTTAAGAGAGAAGTTAACAATACTTTAAAAGCTGCAATGAATTTTGATAAAAAACTTAGATTTTATAAAAGACGTTACAAGAGGAGGGTGCCTTACAGTTGACACTACTGCAAAGCAGTAACTCCACAGTTCTGGGAGAAATCAATAGCTTGGACTAAAAGAAAAAAGACAATTCCCATTTGAAATAGTCATGAAAGTGGGGATACTTATTCAAACTGATTCAGGTTAATAACCGTGGGGAAACAGATTACAGAAACCTGTTTGTGTAATAGTTACCACCGTTTGATGACGCAAGTTTCTAACAGAAATGTGTAGTGCAAAAATATACTTGGGGAAATCTTTATCCTTTTGTTTGTAATGATTGTTAATGGAGATATTAATTTGGAGGAGTGAGAAAGTATTGAAAAGATTAAACAATAAAGCGTGGACTGGATGGATTGTCCTAATGAGGTTCTCGATGTCCTAGGTTGGTTTTGATCTCTGTACAGGTTGTTAAAACATTGCTTTCAGAGTGGTATTATTATAGATGGTAAATCTATTATAAAGCTATTCAAGTCCTCGCAAGCTGATCCTAGAGTCTCTCATTAAGAGGCATAAGTTTGTTTAAGTACAGTTTAAGGTGTTCTCTGCTACCTGAATAACGGCTCTGTGATTTATAGAAATGAATCAACATACTGGTGGATAGCAAAGTTCAGGAAAGGCGGGGCATGCATAATCACATTAATTTCTGTCTCCGTATTCGAGCAGAATGCAGGAAGGCAAATGACTTTGGTTGTTTTTGATTTAAAAAGCTTTTGAATGGTAAAGACCTTTTGGATAATAGCTCCTTAAGTTTATTGATGCGATTTCTTTAAATCCATAAAGCTCTGTATAAAGCACCAGCTGCCTTGTCAGGTGAATGATTTGAGGAGCGGATTGGTTTTCCTTCTCCAATTTTGGTGGAAACAAGGAGATATTCTCTCTCCCACTCTATTTGCAATTTACGTTAATGGTTTGCCCAGAAGTCAAGAGAGCTAACCTGGGAATAGACATTGAGTATTTGAATTCTAGCATTTTGTTTTACGCTGACGATATTGTTTTGGTTGCAGAAGATGAAATTAATTGCAAAAATGTTAGATATTTTGAATGAATTGGTGGTACTAAATGGAGACTTGATAGTTATTGTGATGACTCAAATAGTTACTTTAGACGACTAATGTTGTCAAAAGTGAGTATGAATTTTTTTTGGTCAACATTGGTGGTATTCTGCGAACTTATAAGTATCTTGGTTGTTTTTTCATGAGAATATATTTTTTCTTGACGGTAGAAGTTAGCAGATCCGCTGGGAGGCTCTGGGTGCAGTTTAGTAGATGAAATTATTCCTGATTTGAGCTTTCACTATTTTCACTCAGCTTGTAATGACTCAATGGTAGCTCCTGTTTTGCTCTATGCTAGCAGGAGTATGGGTTTTCAGGTGATGCTGCAGAGACAACTCTGTCCAAAGCAGAGCTATGAGTATTTCTTGGAGTCCATAAGTTCACTCCAAGGCAGCATAGGGGAGACATGGGTTTGGGAACTGTGTGGTGAAACGTGGCTGATGTTAAGACTTGGAACGCTGGTTCATTACCAGAGGAGAGCTCACTAGGATCTTTATTTGGACAAAACTCATAAATGTCCTTGGTCTCAGGAGGTCCTTCAAATTTTACAAAAACTAAAATCAATCATTGTTTGGAATAATTTTAACAGTTGTAAAATACAAACACAGGCAGATACATTTGGATCATTCAAAGAGCAGCTGGAAATTGATGCTAGAAACTGAATTGAGAACTTATATTCACAGATTAAAAGAATGTTTTTTCAACCAGAGATTTATTGAATGTAATTTTGAAAAGAGGACAGAGGTTGTGTGTGTCAGCTCAGAGCGGAGTGCTGCATCTAGAGGTGGAGGTGGGGTCGTTACAGAGGGTACCTGAAGAGAATAGACTTGTAATGTTTGTGATCTATGTTTTGGGAGGATGAATTCACTTATGTCTATTGTCATTGTATAATGATTTAAGAACGTTTTGTTTGAAAGAGTCGAATGCAATATATCCTGAATATCCATTTGTTTGGCAAAGGTGAATGTTTGAGTTGGTTATTTAGAATTCAATTTTTTGTTTGGCAAGATACGTGGAGAAGCCTGGACAGTGAGATTGAAAGTTTTGTATCCAGATTCTGATTTTTTTTGTGAAATGTATTTGTATATTGACATATTGTTTAATGGTCGTCTCCTAAAGTTATGTTTTTAGTGTTTATAAGCCCATGTGGGGCTGGGCAACAATATGTGCATAGACAATATAAATAAAATAATTCAATCATTCATTCATATACCATAGGCCTGAGTGCAGAACGCTATGCGCCATCTTTCCTCAATAGAATGAAAGATTAC